>SKCR01042687.1:0-64070 GCA_019454045.1 Zanthoxylum bungeanum
ACAGGGCATAGGTATCCTATATGTATTTGCGATATAGTAAATCCATGGCTGTGGTATAATTTCGGAAGCAAGTTTCGAGTGTTATTTAGAGATCGTAAATTTGAAAGTCGACTATATTATACGATAAGGATTTGACGTTCTTATCTATATCCTAGGTATAATATGGATAGCATGTGACTGAGTGATTATATGTATGCAATGACCTCGACTTGCATAGTTTAGCGAGATTATCTGTGATCGTCATAATTCATGAGTGGGTGAATTATGGACATGAAATTGGATTTTGTGACGGATAAACCTAAACTTAGAGAGTCCCACAATATGAAGTGTACTCGTTGAGCACTTGGGCAACGCTTTATGAATAATACAAATTATTCATAATACTTCACCGGATTAAATGAGTTAATTCGAATCGTTTAAACGGTTAAACGAAAAAACACATGCATATGGGCATTTTTTGGTCAATCGTAATTATTGTATATTTGTATTTGATACATAATTTGATTAGATACACATTAATTAATTGTCAAATGAGATTTTGACACATGTCACTTCTATACGTATTTTATTTAATGTAAATAAAATACAGTGGATTAATAATTATATTATTAATTATTTAGATATTTAAATGTTAAATATTTAGATGATTAATTGATATATATATTTCATAATTGTTATGAAATATATGTTTAATTATTATTGGTTACACATGGCATTAAATTTAAGGTTAAAGTGTAGATTTGATTTTTGACTACTTTAACTTTATATTTAATTTATTTAGATAATTTCCATTTGTGATAATTGTTATCACACATGCTTATTATTAAATGGTAACATGTGACATGATTTATTAATTTGATTTTGGATCAAATTAATTTTTCCAAAAATGCCCCAACTAGGTCGGCAATTGCATATTTAAAGAGAAATTTTTATTTTCTTTGGCTTGGCTTACCATGGCCGAATATTATCTTCCAAAAACCTCTCTAAATTTGCTTGATGATTCAAGAAGGAAAAGTGAAGAAAATCAAGAAATAGCTTAAGAAAATTAAGAGAATTAAAGGTAATCTTCAATATCCCTAAGCTTAGAAAGCATGTTTCTTGTTCTTGGGTATCTAGAGAGATTCTAGGGTTTCTTATTTTCTTAAGAATTTGGGTGTTTTTGATTTGGAAGATGGAATAGAAAGCTTGGTGCATGTGTGAGGTAGAATTGAATGATATTATTGTAATATTTGTTCAATTTGATCATTTGATGATATGTTGTCATTCTAGAGTGTTATGACCACTCTTTTAATGCCTAGAATTGTTCTTGTGTGCTTCATTGGTGGTGGCTTGGATTGGTGTTGTGATTAATGTGATTGATGTTAAGAAAATTGGATTAAAGCATGAAATATTGATATTTTTGGTTTCTGGATCAGATCTAGAAAATTGGGTTTATGGTGATGAAAATTATGTCATATAAATGTATTGGATGTGTTTTGGGTATTGGAACAATTGTCGGAAACTGTTTCGGAGTTGAAATATGCGAAAATGGCGAAAAACGGCGTTACCGGATGAATTTTGAGTCAACCGGATGGCGGCTACCCAAACAATGAATTGGTCACTGTTCGGGCAGCTCATGAACTGCCCTAGTACTGTTGGGGCTGACCTGGGCAGACTCATGTGCATTGGGTGGTCGGTTCGGTCAAAAACACGTTTTATGCCATTTTATGGAAAAACATTTTCGTAAAAGTTTCGCGATGTTTCTTAACTATGTTTAGGTCGTTATTTGATATCGAATAAATATGTTTATGTGAAATATGAATGAATTATTCATATTAAGAGTTTTAAAATTATGATTTCATCCAAACCGTGAGCTTCCGCTGCACCCCCGCCAAAACCCCAACAGTGATTGCCAAAGAGTTCGTGAGAAAAGAGCGAGAACATAGAATGTGGTGGCGTGAGAGAGAATATAGGTTAATTTGGAGGGAATTTCGGTCTGAATACGGTTTAATTGACTGGTATTGTTATAAAAACGTAGTTATGGCTAGTTGGGTAAAATGCCATATATATTTCTCTACTTTTTATAATTTCCCAATATTGTATTACCCATCCATTAGTAAAATTAGCAACTTATACAATTACATTTGTTATTTGAAAAATATAACTTTCCTCAAATATTAAGTGTGTATTCATCTCTGTTTAATTTATGGAAATAGTGGGACTATTTTAACCGTTCAGATACTCATTCAGGATGTCCGTTCGGGCAAAATATTATTTCCATTATAGGAATGTACTTTTCTAATAAAAAAAATTGAGAAGAATCTAATACATAAACATATGACCATCTATCTCAAATAATGTGAGTTATCACAATAAACATCTAGTGTGAATTTAATGTTTCATCTAAGTGTCCAACATTTTTTTTTTACTTTTTATAATATTTCTTATCCTTCTTATCCTTATTTATAGAAACAGATTGTAAAGTCAAGAATAATATTACCGTTCACCACGAAAATAAAATGGAAACTGAGTTGAGTCGCGGACTAGGTCGCTTTCTTTAAGACATTTCGCGGCTTTATCCAGAATGTTTGCTTGCGGTAACTCGGCCCCGAATCCCCAGGATAAGACAAGCCCATAAAACACTATGTCTCAATCGATTTGACACAAAACCGATTGATATACTTACACCCTAAAATTAATTGCTCAGTATCTTAAGTACACAAGAAGAATAATAAATAGGTATTTCGCAGAGGGAGATTGAGACGACTCTTGTATTCAACTTGCTGGATATTAATGTAGCACAAATATATTGATGCATCAGTATTAGTTTTCAGCTAAATCCTGAGGTAGCATTTCGCTTTAATTCTTAGTTTTCCGGAGGAAAATGCTTCAATTATATTTTCTTGTGTAGCTCTTGAAGAGGCATTTCTATTTGTCAAGAATGATGGACAGAGCCCTCTGAAAGTCAATATTACAATTTCAAGACTGTGTTCTCAGATATAGAAATATATCTGTTGATGGTGTTTTTCGTGGCAAGTACTTTAAACAGTTCAGCAAGGGCAGAGATGAGTTTTTCCCCTTTTAGAGGGCCAAGTATTCAGAGGGTTTGGGTTATTCTTCGGCCAGAAAAAGAGTCCGGACACAGTTTTCTGGATCTGGCCGACCAGAGCACACAGTATGGTACAGATTCAGAGACCGACCACGGAAGATGGGTCGAACAGTTCAAGACAATTCAAACCGACCACAACAGGAGCCCGGTAGCTTGGTTCAGTTCTGTTTCACCTTCAGTACCACAGAAGACGAGTTCGGACATTTCGGGTCATGACGATATCAATTTGGAAGATCGGCAAGTTACTTGGCCGACCTCTTGAAGACCGACCTAAGATCAGAGTTGTTGGGTTTTTCCCTCCAAAAAGTGTCATTACTCAAATGAACTTTACAGGTTGGCATCATTATTGTAGCATGTGGCAGTGGAGAAGATAAAGTGATGTGACAGACCATCAGGCGGCAGGCTTGCTTTCGGCGAGACAGTCTTGGGGCAGAGAGCCCGTCAATCAGCAGAAATCTGTGTGGCTGACGTCATAAAGATATGGGAGCAGTGTTACTCTTTCTTAGTATATAAAGGGATGGTATATTCATTTGTATAGGTTGGGTTGGCAGTAATCGTACAAAGCACTACTTGTATATCACCATCAGAAAGAGCTCGGTTTCCTTTATACTCACCCCTAAACGGGTCGGCCAAGCTGGTTTCGGTAATAAAAGTAACACCCCACTTTGTGCCCGTGGACGTAGGCTGGACTAGCTCCGCCGAACCACGTTAAAACCCTCTTATTGATCTGTGTGTTTATTCTGCCTTCTGCTAAGTTTGCTTTTGGTCCCCCATAACCAAAAAAATTAAAGGTTGAAGGAGGATTGTCTCGGGAGCACTATCCCGATATTGCCCCTGAGACGAAAATCAGCCGTCAACAGTTGGCGCTGTCTGTGGGGAAAGAACGAAAAGCAACTTGCGTAGTAAGACGATGGTAGAAGGTGGAAACCATGGGTTGTTGGAGAGTTCAGCGGCAGAGTGGTTTGGAAGAATGAAAGAAAGACTGGATGAAAGGGAAAAGGAACGGTTGGAAGCTGGTCAGAGTGGAAATGGGAAAGGATTCGCAAGAAGAAAGAAGGTCGGGAATAGATCTCCTCTTTGAGCCGCAGAATTATCGGATGATCGGACTGCCAAACAAGAACCAGAATATTATTGTAAGAGCCTCTCTCGAAATGACTCGCAGAGAGTTGTAAGAAGGGCGGTAGGTCCCTTGAATATGATTAAGGCTTTCTCTTTCGAATTAAAAAACTTGTCAATTTTACTTGTTTATTAATTGAATGCGAAAGACATGTTCAATATTCCTGGGATGTGCTCGAAGCGAAGGGGTGATATGTGGTTGGGTGGGGCACCAAGCCCGTGGCACGCCAATCTCATGTGTCATTATCAAACCCTCGGGCGAAAGTGTTCCGACTTGGCTCCTTTCACTTTTGAGGATCCAGAACACATCAAGGGATGGAGTACATGTGGGAAAAGTGCGAACCCCTCGTGGCACACCAATCACAGAAAACAGCAGATGAAGGAATTTTTTTTTATATTGTAATACAAGTAGGAAGAAAAAGGGACAAAAATATAAAATGTTTGTTAATTATTCATCTTATCGCAAGGATGTTAAAGCAAGTTCAAGAATTGGATCAATTTTAGTCTGTATTTGTTGTTTCTTTTTAAAAAGTGTACAGTGTAATTTGTTTTCTGTTTCCCCCATTTTTTTCCTCGTAATCTTGTATTGTATTCTTTGAAAGAATTTTATGAGATGCAGAGTCATCTTTGATTTGTGCTTTTTTCCCCATTCAGTCATGCTAAAGTAAGAAATCAGTTTAATAGTGTTGATGGTGATTTCCTGACCCTAGAAGAGCATAAGTATGAAAAATAGTATAGAAGGGATTTCTACTAGGGGTGGCAATTTGGGTCAGAATTCGTTTATTCGTTCGATTCGATTCGCTTTAAAGCGAATACGGGTTTGAAAAAATGGATTCGTTTAATAAATTGGTCAATTCGATTCGATTCTTTATTAAACGAATCGAATATGAATTTAAGCTCATGGATTCGTTTATTCGTTTATGATTCGTTTTATTATTTTCTTTTACTAGTTATTGTTATTTTTCAATTAAAATTCGAGAAATTATGGTTAATTACCATAGAAAAATAATATTTTCGATATTTGGTGAGATATTTTTAATAAATATATTAATTACATATTTTATATGTATATATTTATGAAGAATTAATGTAAATCAATTATGATAAATTATGATATTAAATAATATCATGACTAAACGAATATTCGTATTCGATTCGTTTATTAATACGAATCCTGATATTAGGATTCATTTAATAAACTAATCGAATACGAATCCATCATATTTCGATTCGATTCGTTTAGGATTCGATACAAATTCGATTCGTTGATTCGTTTTGCCACCCCTAATTTCCACTTCTCGAATGAGGGGCCCAGGCCCAAGAGGCATAGTCATCTGGCTAGACAAAAAGATCAGAATTAGTTTGCACTTGATGTCCGACTCGAGGTGGAAAGATGTTTAGAGAAGATGAGGGGAATAAAGGCTTTTCTACCAACCTGACCTGATAGTAGATACAATGAATGATGTTACTTGTTCCGACAGACCGACCAGAGGATGTTGGTCGGGGCTGCGAGCTTATTGACTGACACACGCAATCGCGTGGGAGCAGTTGGACTGACACTTTGGCATAGCGTGTAGCAGTTACCAAAGGTAGCATGGTTTAAAGAGATTTAGGTGGCAGAGAGTAGTTATGTCAGATGGCAGGTTCACGTGGCTGACATCACGAAGTTAGTGTAATAGTGGAGTTTCTCCTAGTATATAAAAGGGTTGATAGTTCATTGTAATTAAAAGGTTGGCTGGTCAATTTTTTTCTAGAAATAGATAGTTGTTTCTTTACTTGTAAAAGAGAGAAAAGAGTTTTGAATTAGAGAGAGAAAAAGAGGTCGGTCAGACCCGAGCCTGTAATAAAAACATCATTTCACTCGTGTCCGTGGACGTAGGTCGGATCCATTCCGCCGAACTATGTTAAATCTTCTGTTTTGTCTGTGTGCTTTCATATTTTCCTGCTAAGTTTGCATTTGGTTCCCAACAAACCAAACAAATTCACTGCTTGTGGGAGGTTTGTTCGATAAGTGGTTTTCCTGAATTACCACTGTAACAAAAAACAACCGTCAACAAATAGCTTTCTCTCAAATAACTAAGGTACCGTTTGGTGAGCTTATAAGTTAACTTATAAGTTAGTGTTTAAGAACTACACCAAATACATACACAAAATTATAATGTCACAATATGAGATTATTTTTCTACTTTAACTTATACTCTAGGTGTAATATTTTCTACCAAACTCAGTCTAAGACTCCGTTTGATTTAGTTTTTGACCAGCTATTCCGTTTGGTTTAGCTTTTTACCAGCTTAGCTGCCAATGCTAAACGCTTGCAGTTTGGCTTTAGTAACCCAGGTGGATTGATTTTCAGTTCTTTACCATCATATAGATACAAATGTTTCTGCAGGTTTCAATTTTTCCGGAATCATTGGATTCATGTTATTATGATAATGTAATGCAGGTTTCACATTCAAATGTGTGAATTAAGTAGAGTTACTCAATCATAATATGAAAATAAATCCATGAATGCTTTAAACTGCTACAGTTTTTCACAGTTATAAGGTTCATCATAACATTCATTCATAAAGTGTCCTCCTTTACATGAACTTGCTTTTGAGAATGGATGGCTATTTTGAATTTGTTTGCTTTTACCTTATCTATTAATTTTTTTATAAAAATCAAATTTTACCCCATTAAATTAATATCGCCTCTATTAGTGGTATTCCACCCACTGCCAGTCCAATATCATACTCTCTCAGGAATCCACCACCACCCTGTGCTTAGCAAAAGCTGTCATTGCCTCTCAATAAAGCAACTGAAATTATATATATTCAAAATTGGAAATAAAAAATGATAGAACAACATGTAAAGTGCTTTATTCAAAGAAAATCTAAGACTCTTCTTTATAAATTACATCTACATTCCATCGAAATTCTAAATTAAATGTACCGTTTAAGATTTAAACTCATAACATCTTATTTCCACTACAAGAGTTAAGTCAACAAAATTATCATATGGCGATTGCTATTTCTTTCCAAAAGTGCAGGAGGTTGCTATCTCTGTAGAAATTACAGTTGAAAAATTGATTGACCAATGTGTAGTCACTGCATTTGTGTGCATGGGACCCTGGACTTTGTGTAGGGCAAAGTGCTGCCATGCTTCTTGGGTTCATGTTGATACTTGATACAATACAAAAAAAAGGGTAGGTAACTTTCTTTCTGTCAATTCCAGTGGACTTTTTATATATTCCCATTTTCTCACAAATAATCTTCTAAGGACCCATGTGATTTGTTGATGATGATGACAAAGTAGCTGATCTATTATTAGGTTCTTGGGCCAAACACCCTCTTTATAAAATTGCACTTGAGACAACTCATTCCATGTAATCCATGCACATGCTTCTGCAATTTTATAACTTAAAAATCTTTGACTGAGATGTTTTGCATAGACTGCATCCAGCAGGGGTGCATTTTGTTTAGGGAAGCCTTATAGATGTTTACCACATTAATATATTTGTAATCAGAAATTTGTAAGTTTTTTTTTAAATTAGCCTTGTTATTAAATGAAAGAAAAAAAGAATGCATTTGATAAAAAAAAGTTGATAATTAAAACCTAAAGGGTTT
Source organism: Zanthoxylum bungeanum (assembly GCA_019454045.1). Lineage (NCBI taxonomy): Eukaryota > Viridiplantae > Streptophyta > Magnoliopsida > Sapindales > Rutaceae > Zanthoxylum > Zanthoxylum bungeanum. Next base: position 7,810 of record SKCR01042687.1, read on the forward strand.
TGGCTAGATAAATAAAAAATTATTTCTATTCCGACAGCATCATATTGTGTAATATTCTAGTTCCATTACCTACAAATATATATATATATATATATATATATATATATATATATATATATATATATATTATATATATATATATATATATATATATATATATTATCTATAAGGCATGCATTGGCCCTTAGCTAGCTCTTCATTAGTTTATTTATTTCTTCTCCCAATATTCTCAAACAACTTTCCATTATTCTATTCATTACTTACTTGAAAGTGGGTGATAAGAATCTCTGTCAGTCCTCTTGGTATTGAGTCACTTTTGACTTGTTTAATTATGTATTTTAATTTTAATGCCTTCACCATTACCTATCACTGGGGGAACACATGACTTTGATCAATGAGACAATTTATGTTCTTTTATATATAGTTTATTAGATGAGTTAAAGAAGTCAAATTTGGCCCCCAACAAAAGAAATCATTGATCAATTTGACCTCATTGTACAAAACAAGAAAATGAAGAAATTTGAGTATCAGAAGCTAATGCTACAGAAGATGAAGAAGAAATGAATATCATAATTTCATAAAAGGGTGTCCCAAATTGGAACCCGGTGAAAAGGAATCCGGTGAACTAACTATAACACAGAGAAGAAGTTGAAACATAAACTTGGAAAGAAACAAGAAAAATGATACAAGGCAAAAGTATTACAACAAGTAGTATTCTTCTCTCTAAGCTAATGAACAAAACCGGATTCCTCTTCGCCGGATAAGCTATTATAAATCCCTCTGAATATATTAATAAATGGAATTCTTCATACCAACTCCTCCTGGCCTTCCGAAGGGCATCTGATCAGTTCCAATATGTTAAGTACCTCTGCCATGTCTGGCCGATTTGATGGCACTTGGGTGGTGCAAATCAGGCCTAATTTCATTACCGGAATCGCCTCCTCTGTTGGGAACTTCCCTTGAAACCTCTCATCGACACATTCCTCCACTCTGCCTTCTTCTAATGCTCCTCTAACCATGTCGCAGAGCGCCACAACATCATCTTCCATGTACTCGACAGGCTTCTTCCCTGTAACGATCTCCAGAACTAAAACACCAAAGCCATACACATCACTTTTCTTAGTGATCTTCACTGTTCTGCAAGCAAACTCTGGTGCCGTGTACCCAAGTGCACTTTGGATCTTGCTGCTTAAAACGTATCGGTCTAACATTGGCAACAACCTTGCTAAGCCATAGTCTCCCAGTTTAGGTTCACCGGAGCTGTCTATCAAGACATTGCTTGATTTTATGTTGTAGTGAATAATGTTTGATTGGTGCAAATGAGCCAGACTCTTTGCTGTCCCCAGAATCACATTAAACCTTTCATTCCATGAAAGAAAATTTCCACCAGATCCTTCGTGGAGATGCTTATACAAACTTCCACCAGAGACAAACTCGTATATGAGGAGCTGTAATGACTGAGTCCAGTAATAACCTTCAAGGGAAACAAGGTTAGGGTGCCTGACTTTTCCCAGTTTCTTAACTTCCCTTTCAAAATCCTCTTGGGACTTAACAAGACTAGAGACAGTTAGCTTTTTTATTGCAACAGGATTCCCATCTCGCAAGACTGTCCGGTAGACAGCTCCAAACCCACCACGCCCAAGCTCACAGTCCTTGTTGAGCAGTGCATGTGAACCTGTGCTGAAGTCAAGTTCCCCTGAAAACATGACAAGCTTGCCAGAGTTGGCATCTGTGGTGGGGGAACGGCTGAAGTCATCCCCAGCAGATAATGTGAGGGCTGCTGCAGATTGAGATGTTGATGAACGAACACGGAGATTGAGAACAGTGATAGCAATAACACCAATCACAATGACGGCAGCTGCACCAATGGCAATGAGAGCAGATATGCTGAGGATAATTCTTTTGTGGCCGGGATTTGGAGCTACCAAACCGGCTGTGGAGTCAGAGGAGGAGTTCGGATTAAGGACAATAGGTTTGGGAAGGACTGCAGTGCAAGACTTGTTGACAGCTGCACCACAAAGAGACGGGTTACCCGAGACAGAGGAAGGTGATATGGTGTTAAAGAAACCACCAGCAGGCAGTTCACCTTGTAGATGGTTGTGTGAAATGTTGAACGATGAAAGGTGGACAAGATTTGCCAACTGTTTTGATAAGCTTCCAGTGAGGGTGTTAAAAGACAAGTCGACATTTTGAAGGTTTGTAAGTTTTGCTATTGCTATTGGGATTGCGCCAGTCAGGTTGTTCTTTGACAGTATCCTACAAAATCCAGCCAAAAGAGGAATAAGAAACAAGAAAAGAGAAGTCTGTCACGACTCACGAAATCAATATCTGCTTCATTAATTTAGGAATGCTGTGTATAAGCTCTGATCATTAACTAGTTTCAATTCAATGACGACTCATCTTCTTATGAGCAAGTTAATCTCAGAAAACAAAAGAAACAAGAAAGTTTAACCTAAATATAAGGCAGAGCAAAACGAACTTACAAAGATGTGAGAGAAGAACAGTTCTCAATGGAAGAGGGAATTTTCCCAGCTAGCAGGTTCCTTTCCAGCCTCAGTTCCGTCAAAGAATAAGCTCCACCAATTTCCAGGGGAATGCTTCCATTTAACCAATTCTCACTCAAGTCAAGAACATTCAGTGCCTTCTGATCCCCAATAGCCACTGGAATAGGACCTACAAGTGAGTTTCTTGACAGATTCAACAGCTTCAAGCTACTTAAAACCCCAACAGTTGTAGGAATTTCACCAGAAAACTCATTATATGATAAATCCAAGACTTGTAGATTTCCAAATGAGCTCCTGGCTGAAGAAGCAAAAGGACCATTCATCCCTTCCCTAATTTTATTCTCAGAGAGTGAAACCTTGTTCAAACCTGAGCCAAAAATCCATCGAGGCAGATCACCCTTCACTGAGTTCTGGCTAAAATCTAAGGCCACAAGGTTCACACAGTTCGCCATAGAATCCGGCAAGCTCCCACTTAACCCATTTGCCGAAACATTTAACACCTTCAGGTGCTGAAGATTCCCAATTGAAACAGGTACTACACCAGAAAACTTATTTCCTGAAAGATCCAAAGTCTCAAGACTCTCCAATTCTCCAATCCAGTTAGGAACCTCACCATAAAACAAATTCTTCCTCAAGCTCATAAAATTACACAAGCTAAGCTTCTGCATTGTCTCTGGAAGACTCCCAGAAAACGAATTCTCACTAAAATCAATAGTCCTCAACAACAAACAACTCCCAATCCCATCTGGAACCCACCCAGAAAACCTATTCTTACTGAAGTTAATAACTCTCAAATTTTTCAAGCTTTCAACACCTTTAGGAACCTCACCCTCTAATAAATTATCAGATAAATCAAGTCTCCTTAAAGCATTCAAGCCCCAAATCCCAGATGGTAATAGCCCTGAAAACTTATTACCTGACAAGTCAATAGAAGCAAGAGTTGAACACAAACTCAAACTACTAGGTATCTTCCCAAAAAACTTATTTTTAGCCAAAGAAATTACTCTTAATGACCCACATTGCTTAAAAAACCCAGCTGGTATTGACCCAGATAGATTATTGCCACTCAAATCAATGACTCTTAAATTTTGAAGCTTAGCAAGATTAGGACTAATGTTTCCAGTAAGATTATTACTTGAAAGAGAGAGCTTTCTCAGAAACTGAAGCTGCAGAAGGCCCCGTCCGATCCGACCCGAAAGAGAGAACCCATTTAGAGTGAGCTCAATGACCCGGTTGGACCTCGGGTTGCATTTGACACCGACCCAGTTGCAAGGAGTGTCATCATCTTCATTCCAAGATGAGAGCTTTCCATTGGGATCTTGAATGTCTGCCTTGAACACTATCAGCCCCAAAACGTCGTCGCTCAGTGATGGGGTCAGAGATCTTGTTAAAGCCGCAGCCGAAACAAGAAATGTAAGCAAACTGAAAACAGCAGCTTTCATCTTCAACATTGCTCCCATTGTATCCTTTTCAACAAACTAAAATAACAAAATCAACAAATACAACAAACCCATGTAAAATTTTAGCTTAAAGAACAAAAATAAGCACTTTAACGTCTAGATTTGGAGTTTAAAATAGAATCCGAGAGCCAAAAGTTTTAGGTGAAACGGCAAGAAAATGCAAAAAGGTTTGTCATTTCACGGGTTTCGACCCCCCGGCTGAAATTGAAGCAGTTCACCGGAAATTTTAGGGTTCCGGTGAGAGTCGCCGGAAGTCTAGAGAGAGAGAGAGAGCGTGTGTGTGACGGTGGGTGGTGTTTGTCTTGTTAGCTGTTTGATGGGAGAGGAAGTCGTGTTGTTAAAGTTGAAGTTTTTATTTAACGGGAAAGAAGTGGACCAGGGTTGGTGCGTGGGGCCAATTTATGAGATTGTTGACACGTGGCATGTAACGTGCAGTGGAAGGCTTTCCAACGTGGCACACACGTGTACTTGGTTGCTCATTGAAGTGGTTTGCTCACGTGGCGTCTTCTTTTTATGCTCAGCTTAGACGTGTATTCAATTGAGATTTTAAAAGTGTATTTAATTGAGATTTTAAAAGATTTTTTTAATTAAATAAGTCTTGTGGTATTCAATTAACATTTTTAAATAATCTAAAAAGTCTTGTGGTATTCCATTAAGACTATTATGATTTTTTAAAGAGTGTATCTAAATCCAGTGATATTCAATCAGGATTTTAAATAAGTAATAGAAAGTCTTATGGTATTGAAAAACATAATTATTTTGAAGGATTTTTTTTGTGATTGTGTGGACTTTTTAGTGAGAATTATAAATATGAAACTCTATAAAATCTCACCATAACCCATGAGACTTTTTACATAATATTTTTTTACTGTTAGAAAACAGAAGATGAACATATATGTTATCTCTTTGTGAACAAGTTACTTGTTTATTAGTAATTTCTTTTTTTTTTCTTTCAAACAAAACAATATGACTTTCTTTTAAATGCAACAGGTAATGTTCTTCCTCCAACCATTTTTCTTAATGAATTTCATTTTCGAGGAGGAAATTTTTATCACATTTAAAGATAATTTCCTAAATTTTCTTTTAGGCCAGCGTAACTTCTTCAATCGGATAGATGATAATGTATAAAGGGAATTTAGCACAACAATTATTTTTTTCCTCGTTTTCTCGCTAATTTTTTACTTTTATTTTTAAAAAAAAAAAAACCAAAATTTAAGGAAAAAAAATTATCAATTATTAAGATCATTGATACCAATGTGTTATCTTTTATTCATGGGTCAGAGACATGACATTCTGTCACATAAACTCAGAAAATAATCTGAGATAATTAAGCATTTTCGTCAATAAAGTTATCTATACTGTTAGTAAAATATTGATAGATTGCTTAAGTTCAGTGAATATTCCAACATAGCTTGTAAAGAAAATATAGTTGTAATGTTTGAGGCATCCCCACCTAACCATGATAGAAATTATAGCATTGTTAATTCAGTGGAGGGTGACCAGTACGAGAATGGCCCAAGAAAAGAATGTCTCATTGAACTAGATAGACATTACTCATAATCCGATTAAAAGTTTGTTGATCATAGAAAAATCCTGATTAAAAAAATGTAACAAAATCTTAGAAGTCATTAGACTTATTTATCCATAAATAATCTTTTAAAATCTGAATTGAATACACTCCCTTAGAATGTGACTCAGGAACAAACTTCGAAAAGGGGCTCATATTTGTATGAAATTACTAATTTGGCATCTCAACTTTAGTTAATCTTCATTCAGTATTATCCTTTTAGTTAATTAACTAATGAGTCTCTCACGTATCTTTTAATTTATAATTTTATGCATATAGTTTTCTAAAATATTAGGTTATTTTAACTTAAAACTTTGATTTAATTCTATGCATATAATAATGATTAATGTCATTGATTATATTTGTTTTTCTAAAAGGTTATGTTATTTTCATTTAAAATATTAAGTCATTAATTTCATGTATTTCAATGATAGATAAATTTATATCATTAAATTGCTATAAGATCAATGGCTCGAAAATTTTAGATTAAAATTACCTTATTATTTTCTAAGAATTAATATGAGGGCTAACTAATATTACAATATGAAATTTGTTAAAACTTACTTAGATAATTATTTTATAATCCGTTAGGATATTTGAACTAAAACTAATATAGAATGTGAATAGACTCAAAACTCCTCCCACTATTACCTACCTACTTAGTGCACACAATTGGGCTTGAATATCTTTCTAATCACTGATTTTGATAAAGATTTTATTTCCAAAATTTAGTGTTTATATGAAAAATTATCATTATTGTCATGTCATTAGCATCTCTTAATGGAAACATATAGGTTATCCATAATGATTTAAAGTAATGTGGTATGATTAGCAAATAAAAGCAAAAGAGAGGGCCATTTTGAGATGGCCAATTAAAGTTGTAAAAAAATGTGAGGGGCAATACCAGCAGCAGCAATAAAGGCAGGTAGGTGGTAGTGGTGGGTAATGTAATAAAGAAAAAGGTAGTGACTGGTGGTGAGTTGTATTTGCAGAGTGAGAGGGACTCATGCAACATGTTCCCTTTTGCTTTTAAGCCTTCTTCTTCATATCTAAATTCCATTTCAAACCACCAAAAAAAAATAAAAATAAAAATAAAAAACCCCAAAAAGGGTCCCCTGCTTCTCTGCATTTTTTCTTAAATGCATCATTGATTGAATTTGATGCCATTAATCCTATCAGTGCTCTTTGTATGTTTCAGAAACTTCTCTTCTGTTTTCTTATAATATCTTTCACATCATTCATTGCACATGTTTTTAATAGACGTGATTTGTTGGTGTAGGGTTCAGAATCTCATTTTGAAGTCATGAGTGATTGAGTTCGAATTCAAAAAATGTGTTTCTTATAAGAGTTTGTGACAGCCAAAAATTTTACATGTTCCGCTTAAACTAGAAAATGATACTTTGACGACGAGATTTCCAACGATTCAAAAAAAAACATTCATTACTATATTAATGAAAATAAAATTATCATTGGAAATCCCGCCGTAAAATTATATATGTATTTGAAACACAGAGCATAATCAATTGGTTTCTCTTTGCTTCTTTCCTGGAGGTGGTATATCATGTGCCGGGTGTATATGTCATCTCTCTCACAGCAGTTGGGTCTCACAACGACACATAATATAATTTTTCTCTTACCTGAGTCAATCAAATGAGCAATACAAGTAGTGCAGTTGGCAAAATGAATTGATTGGGAGCATTTTTTGATTGTTTTTGAATTTCGATAATAACTCCGGTACTCACTTCATTTTAGATAAAAAAATTTATTAGATTAAATACAAGAGGTTGAGGATGTGGAGAAAAATGAAATAAACAATAATGTTGTTCTCACCGGAAATATTACAAATAACATATATATGAATTTCATTTTATTAATTAAATTTTTTTATTTTATAATTTTATATTTTTTATTAAATTTATATTTTTTTTTTGCTCTTTATATATCTATTATTTTTTATTTGTTTAATAAATATCATAAATTTCTTATTTATTGTTATTTATTTTGTGTTCATTAATTTTTTTGATTCTTTATTAATTTATTTAACACTACTTATATATAATAGATATTTTTATTTTGTTGATAGTCTATTTGTTTAATAAATCTCATATATTTTTTATTTATTTTAAAAGTAGAGAAATTCATTTTATTAAAAGTCGTGTTGATTCTGATTCTGATTTTATTTTTGCTTTATTAAAAGTTGTTTGTCTTATTTATTTTCGTAAATCATTATTCATATCTACTTTTACTTTATTAAAAGTAGTGTTGATTCTGATTCTGATTTTATATTTACTTTATTAAAAGTTATTTGTCTTATTTATTTTCGTAAATCAGTATCCATATCTACTTTTATTTTATTAAAAATTATTTGTTTTATTTGTATTTACCTCTTATATAAAGAGGTAGTTTGCAAGTTTGAAGATAATATAATTTGAGTCTTTCTCATCTCATTTTCTCTTTCCCTTTCAGCATATCATTATCTCTTCTTATAATAGAGTTATCATTTTAGTAGAACATTATGGATAACTACAACTTGAGCTCATTTTCAGATAGTTGGTCATGTGATAATGATGTTCGAAGTGGGGAGAGCATCTCCAACAATAGTCGCGATTATACAACTGAATTTACTACAGACCTAGTTAATTATTATCGTTGTATTATGCATATTCGTTATTTAATTCGAAAATAGAGAAATTATGCATATTTGTTATTTACACATTTTCGTTATCTTTTTATATAGATTTTTGAAAGTATAAAAGATATGATAAATTGGGCGAAAAGAGTCGGTCTAGAAAATAATATTGTAGTAGTGATTAAAAGTTATGTCAATTTAAAAGGCGGCAAGCTGCCAAAGTGCCATCTTATGTGTGAAAGATGAGGAAATTACAAAATGTCACGATATCTTGTTGATGATCAATCCATAATAAGGAGTAATGGGACTAAAAAATGTGAATGCTCACTTGAGCTGCGAGGTATACTAATACATCTAGACAGTGTTATGTGGGGATTAAAGGTTACATGTGGTTTCCATAACCATTAAATAGAAGAATATCTTGATGGCCATGAGTATCTGTTTAGGCTAAAATCATTAGAGAAATAATTTGTGCTTAACATGGCCAACAACACCACACCTCGTGAAATTCTTAGTATTTTAAAAGAAAGAGACTCATCAAATACTACGAGAATCAAAAGCATTTACAATGCTATTTTCACAAATAAAGAAGCTAAATGGGGTGGTCTAACTTCCATTCAATATGTTTTAGATCAAATAATTAAGAAAAATTACATTTATGATTACCTCACAAATTCAGACACCAATGAAATTACAGATATTCTTTGGGTTTATCCTAAAAGCATAGAGCTATCTATTAATTTTCCGTATGTGTTGATCATTAATGCAACATACAAGACCAACGAGTATCAGATACCACTATTGGAGGTTGTTGGTATCACATTCACAATGCGAACTTACTCGCTTATGTTCGCATATCTTAATAATAAGAAGGCAGAGCAACTCACATAGGCATTATCAATCTTGAAGAAATGGATGGTTGAAAATGGGCATCGTTGCCATCATTATTTGTTTCAAATCAGGATTTTGGGCTCATTAAAGCCATTGAAACATGTTTTCCCATGGCACGTCACATTCTTTGTATTTGGCATATATATCAGTGTGTAATGAAGAAATACAGACCTATGTTTGTTATGCAGTAGAAACACTTTTATGCATCATGGCATTCTCTTATTAATTCATCAATACAATGGTCTTACCAACAGAAATTAGAGGTGATGCGCGAAGAGTTCAGACAATTCAATGGTGCTCTAAATTACCTTTGGGAGACATGGTTACACCCTTACAGAGACCGATTTATTTCAGCATGGATTGATACATGTATGCACCTATGGAGCAATTCAAGTCAAATATATAGTTACTTTATTGCTTAACTATTTCAACTTTGTTCATTATTGTGCTCTAAAACATAATACATTTTTTAATTACATGGCAGAGTCTGCACATTCGAGACTGAAATTATATTTGGGAAATACCATGTCATCCCTACATACATCTTTTGAAAAAAATACACAAGATGTTGGAAATTCAGCTTGGAAAAATTCAGAAATCATTCGAGAAATCTTTGAACATTCTGCGCCATACACATTTACATGAGGATATTTTTAATCAAATACGGTGTCAGATTTCATTAGAGGTGATGGAATTAATTTATGCTCAACTGAAATGCGTTGAGGAAACATCTCACCAACTAGTCGGCACATGCAACTGTTCATTCAAAATAATATACGGATTGTCATGCCAGCACGATATTACATATTACCTTCACATTTCTATTCCAATTCTGATACAAAGTATTGACGCATTTTAAAGAAGGTTATCTTTGCACGTATATGGGTTCAATTAAACACGACCCAACATGACATCAAACATTGTTGAAATATTATATGAGATGGATCCATGTATGCGAGAGCATATGATAGACAAGTGTCTCGATATGACGGATCTATCTCAAAGCAGAGTTCGATTTCTTCGTACAACACTGAACATAGAGGTCGACCTACTGGCAAAGATGAGCAAAACAGACGTCTCATATCTTTTTTATGGATATGCATCCACTTAAGGATCTAAGGTCACTCAACCGACTGTAACGACTCGAGGAAGAGGGATCCGTGTGAGGCGATCAACCAATGATCAGTCTCGAGTTCCACCGATCTGTGATACATATATTAAGAAATTACATGTGGCATATCAACATTATATTTCCCACACTATTGATGTTCAATCTGATGGTCATTGTGGATTTAGAGCAAAAACTGCACTAATTAGGTATGGAAAAGAAGGTTGGGGTCAAATACGATGCGACCTTATTGAAGAAATTCAATAAAATAATGATTTATATGATCGACTTATCCATCAAATGGATGGACAAATAATCTATTATACGTACTGCATTTCTTCCAGTCGTTGGCACCAAAGGTACATTGAATGGACTCGATGAGTTTAGGAATTGTCATCGTATCGAGGTATAATATTATATTGCATACATTTGGTGAGAGTGTTTGAAGTTGTTATACTCACTTGCTATTAAGGTCCCTATAGTTTTAGAGCAAGAACGTCAAGAAATAGCTATTGCTCATGTTGACAGACATTTTGTGCAAGTTTTCTTACACCATCATTACTTTGTACCACCCATCCCAAAATGGTGGTGGGAACATGTTGGGTTTTGGGCGCGGGCGCGGCGGAAGCGCTGTTCGGACAAAATCGTGATTTTAAAACTTTTAAAATTACCGAATAAATTATTCAATATCCAATATGAATAGTTTATTCATATTTCACCTAAACATATTTATTCGATATCAAATAACGACATAAATAACTAAGAAATGTCGCGAAACTTTTACGAAAATATTTTTCCGCAAAATGATATAAAATGCGTTTTTGACCGAACTGACCACCCAATACACATGAGGGTTGCCCAAGTCAGCCCCAATAGTATTAGGGCAGTTCATGGGCTTCCCAAACAGTGACAAATTCACTGTTTGGGCAGCCATCACCCGGTTGGCTCAAAAGTCACATTGTAACGCCGTTTTTCACCGTTTTCGCTTATTTCAACTCCGAAATAATTTCCGGCAATTGTTCTAATACCCAAAACACATCCAATACATTTATATGACATTATGTTCATCACCATATGAACAGTATTTTCAGATCTGATCCAAAAGTAAAAATATCAATTTTTCATGCTTAAAATCTAATTTTTCAACATTAATCTAATTAATTTAAACACCAACCAAAGTCACCACAAATGAACCACCCAAGAACAATTCTAGGTATTACAAGAGTGGTCATAACACTCTAGAATGACAACATATCATCAAATGATCAAATTGAATAAATATTACAATAATATTATCCAAAACAACTTCACACTGCCAAAGCCTTCCAATTCATCCTCCAACCAAAAAGCCCCAAATTTATAGAAAATAAGAAACCCTAGAATCAATCTAGATAATCAAGAAACAAGAAACATGCTTTCTAGGCTTGAGGAGATTGAGGATTACCTTTTAATCTCATAATTTCCTAAGTTTTTTTCTTGATTTTTCTTCATTTTCTCCTTGAATCATCAAGCAAACTTTGAGAGCTTTTGGAGGACAATTTTCGGCCATGGAGGAGTGAATGATGAAGAAAATAAAATTTTCCCCTTTTAAAATTACAAGAACCGACTTTCTAGGGGCATAATTATCATTTTTGTAAATTAAATCAATTAAATATAATTAAATCAATTAAATATAATTAAACTTTATGTTAACAAATCAAATTTGCACACCTAAAGTTTAATTAAAACATGCCACATGTATCAATAATAATTAAACATATTTCATAACATTTATGTAATATGAATATTATTTAACTATTCAAAGATTTAACATTTAAATATCTAAATAATTAATTAATATAATAATTATTATATATGTATTTTTATTTACATTAAATAATAAATACATATATTAATGACATGTGTCAAAATCTTATTTGACAATTAATTAATGTGTATCTAATCAAATTATGTATCAAATACAAATACACAATAATTACGATTGACCAAAAATGTCTTTATGTATGTGTTTTCGTTTAACCGTTTAAACGATTCGAATTAACTCATTTAATCCGATGAAGTATTATGAATAATCTATATTATTCATAACGCGTTGTCCAAGTGTTCAACGAGTACATTTCATATTGTGGGACTCTCTAAGTTTAGGTTTATCCGTCATGAAATCCAATTTTGTGTCTATAATTCACCCACTCATGAATTATGACGACCACAGATAATCTCGCTAAACTATGCAAGTCGAGGTCATTGCATGCGTATAATCCCTCTGTCACAGGCTATCTATATTATACCTAGGATATAAATAAAAAATGTCAAATCCTTACGGTATAATATAATCGACTTTCAAATTTACAATCTTTAAATAACACTCGAAACTGATTTCCGAAGTCATACCACGACCATGGATTTACTAGATTGTAAACATATGTAGGATGTCTATGCCATGTACACAGGACTGACAGATTCTATCTTGATACACATAGGATGTCATGAGCATCAGTCCACACCCAACGAACAAGGGGAGGTCTGATCTAAATAGATCGGTGATGTGATTGTCATCAAAATATGGAGAATAACTCATATATCCCACTGTGGTATCTCAAGTCGAAGGACCACTATGCTCGCTCAACTCGAGAAGATTCATATTGACGTTGGTGTACCATCTATTAGGAAATCTTCAGTGAGTCGTTCAATGTTCATCATATAAACACATATATGTCTATATGAGTCTCCCGAGACTCATGGTTCATTGGGATTAACCATCGGACCAAGTCACGATATACGACATGTACTGGTCTCAACGGATTATACTAACCGACCTGTTTTAGTAAATCTTGACCATGAACTTTATTTAAGGATATACAACTTATAGTGACGCTTCTCAATGTCAATTACAAACTACGTTGTAACTGATGGAGTTGGTGCTTGGAGTGCCAATCTGAATTGTATATTTTATTATTTATTAATAAAATAACTACATTTTTTATTTCATACCTTATTAATGGTATTGTCATTAAGCGTAATAAATTGATGTATCGATATGATAAGAATGACATCAACCTTAGAATAGCCTTGACACTAGGTGTAAACTATTCTTAAAGTAAATATTCACAGTCGTTGGTTTTGGAATACGGTCGACTTCCTATAACCTAGAAGACTAGCACATGTCGTATATGTTGGGTTTCTCTAAGGTCCCAATGATCATTTTAAGCATAGAAACAGGTGCGAATACAACAAAGAAGTTGCGGAATACTTACAATGATCGGTTGAGCAATGCGAGGAACAACGAAAACTTTTTATGCCCTTTGAAGCTCCTTGAACTCTCGGCATTTACTGGTTTTTTGTCCTCCTCAAATTCGGCCATCACCACCATCAAGCTCCAAGCTTTGTGTTGTGATTCCAAGCTCACAAGTGCGGTTCCCTATCACCTTCGCAAGACTCCGGATGTGTGCTAGCACTTGGTAATTTTTGCCACAAAAATCACCCTTGCACTTCTTCTTCATTGTCGGTTTTTTGACAGAAAAATGAGAAGAAAAGGCCCTAGGCCGTGAGCAAAGAGGGAGAGGAATAAGAGAGTTAGATGTGTTAGGTTAAAATTGATTTCCAAAAATCAATAATAACATATACCAAAATTTGTGAAATGGCTTTCAAAAAGTCAACAAATTTTGGAGGCAAAAATGCATTAAATGCATTCAACAACCCACATCAACTATTCACATCACAAGTGACTTGACATCACATCACTCAAAGTGACAAGTGATTTGACGTTTGATGTGACTAGTGATTTGACGCTTGATGTGACTTGTGGGCCGCACTTGAATTCGAAATGTGAGTGCGCCCGCAAACACTCTCGGGCTCGGGTTCGCTAATTCCAAATTAACAAATTTTTTGTTGCGACGTAATTAAATAATTATGCCTAGCAAAATCACTATTCACGTCGCTAACGAATTAATTCTAAATTAACTCGTTTGCCCAAATTAAAATCTAATTTTAATTCCGCGTCGAAATCCAATTTCATATAATATCGAATATATTATTTTATCGATTAATTCCAAATTAATCGTTCTCTCTCTTTAAATGATATTTTATCCCAGATAAAATATCTCTGTAATTAATCCCAGATAAATTTTCTCTCTCTTTCAATTAATCCCAGATTAATTAAGTGCGAGTCATACGTCATCGGTGAATCTTTGGGAAACGACCCATGAGATCCCCGGATATGTTGGTAGTAAATCCGATTGTCGGACTATCTGAACACGTATGTACATAGTACTACGTTTTTACCGATTTACAAGACAAGATTGGCTTCTAGCAAGCGTCATGCCTACCCAATTCTCCATAAATATCCTTACAGGAATATGTGATCTATATCAGGCGTAGTATACGTAGTATTGCATATTACGATCCAGTATCGGATGTCACGTGCAAGGCCTGGGGCTGGAAATGTGTCTGCCCCGTACGAAGCATATATCGGATCTCTGGTAACTAGTCTCTATAATCGGATAAACATGACCTAGTCATTTTATCCCGATGACTGCAGTACATAAGAGAACCAGTTCTGTATCCTACGTGATCATCATATCCACTATGACTGGAGTGATACTTCCATCTCGACATCACACCCAATACACTACGATTCTCAATATACCCAGAAGAGGCTTACACAGAACCTGTTAAAGCCCTGGACGACCAAAACCAAAGTACATTGATTGTCGCAAGTATTAGCGGTGCAAGTCTCAGGTTAAGACCAAATACACCTACCCTGATTCGGACTTCCATAGACACATAGTCATACTACCAATGGAATTCCGAGGGGTCTATCCAAAGCGAAGCTGTTCCCGTACCATTGGTAAACAAAACCTCCTATTACACTTGCATGAGTATCCTATACCCAAATATATGAGAACTATGTCGTTATGCTCCCACAACGCGCACAAGTGTAATACTAGTCTATTCCGCATTATCGATGTCCAATCTCGATAATACTACGACTAGGGATATTTAATGATTAAACCTTTATGGATTGATATTGTCTCATATCATCTCAATCCGGAACTAATCATATGGACCTTATATCATTTATACATCTTGGTAATCTAATTACAAATGATAGAAGAGCAATTTCATTTGTCACATAGTTAATTTGTACAACAAAACCATGATCTGTACAAATAGTGACGCTATAGGTCATAACTGTCCAACAGTATATTGGAATTGGAGTTCCAATGGTTTAACGCGATGTACCATGAGTTTTGGAAACTCATATAGACATGTGGGTATTCGTTGGAGTGAATACTGAATGACTCACAGGTGATTCCTAATAGTTGTAAGTACACACCACCGTCAATAGGAATCTCCTCGAGTCGAGTAGCATATGTAATCCTTTGACTATAAGATAGCATTGATTTTGTGTGAGATCCTCCACACTTAGATGCCATGTATGTCAGAAACCTTTCATGGTCTGGCCTCTAGATGTTCGTTGGGTGTGGACCGATGCACTCAGTAATCAAGTGCAAAGCAAGATAGGATTCGTCGGCCCATATGTGTACCATAAGGGGTTTGGGTATCATGTTAGTAAGTCATGATCTTAAATCTTTGGCCAAATTCGATCACCTAGGGTGGATCGCATCAGTTATGAAGAATCGTGGACATGTCGACATGAGATGTGCGTCTTGGAAACTTGACGGTATATCTATGTTTCCTAAACACAACTCGGATAGCCTATGACAAATGGATTGTTAACATATGTGATGACCTCGACTTGTATAGTTCAGAAAGGTCGTTCGTGTTCTTCGCGAATTCGGAGGTGGCCGAATTACGTACATATTAGCTAGGCTTATATGACGAACGTGTCTGAACTTAGAGAGTCCCAATATGAAGTGTACTCGTTGAGCACTTTGGTAGCCGATTAATTTTTGATAAAAGATAATATTCGATATTATAATTATTAACTAAGATAATCAAGTGTTATTGGATAATATTGATTATTTACTTTGACCTAATTGGATTAATTGGATTAATCAATAATTACATGAGGGCTTAATTGTAAAATCATAATTATCTCTACCATTGAGGATATTATGGTAATTGTAAGTATGTAATAATAGGTGGTTTTGGCTTGATTAATTGGATTAAATCAATGTGGCAATATTTAACTAATCCATTTCCTAATCTTTGGCTTGATTTAATTGGATTAAATCTAATTGGGAGACAATGGAGATTAATCACACATAATTATACATATTTGGACAAATTAGATTAAGCCCACTTAAAAGTTGATTACAACTTTTATTAATTAAAAATTGCCTAAGTTTTGCTATAAATAGCAAGCTTTAGGAAGGTTTTAATTACAAGTTCAAATACAAGCATAAGCAAATTCTTGAGAGATTAGCCTAAGTTAGAGAAGTGTTTAGAGAAGCTTGTGATGTCTCTACCACATTTCATTTAGGAGAAATCAAGATTGGATCTTGAAGTGAAGCTTGGAAGCATTGGAAACAAGATTGGATCTTGAAGTCAAGCTTGCACACCTTGGAGGTTCTTCAACAATTTCAACAAAGAGAAGTAGATTGGATCTTGCATCAAGCTTACTAGGTAATGTTTGATCTTCTCCAAAGCTATGTTTATTTGTGTATTAGATGCATGATCACATAACTTAATGTTGAATAAGGCTAATCAATTGTGTTATGATACTTTAGAAGTATAAACACAACATGCTTGTAATTAGGTCAAAATGTGCATGTTGGACATGGAACAATTAATTAGAGTTTGGAACTCTAGATTAAAGCTTAGAGCTATGGCTACCATTCTAGATTCACTTGACCACCTTTAGGTGGACTAAAATTGTTCACGGGACATTTCGTAATTGGGATTCTAAAATGGTTTGTGTAATGGATTCAAAATTTACGCTAATGCGTATTTAGAATAAATTTATGATTTTGGAAAAATATTTGATATTTTGAAAAACTAGATTTTTATTCTATAACATGTGTTTATGTTGGTTTTGAAATTAAAAATTAATTTTGTGGGTTTTTGAAGTGTTTAGGGAAGACCGGAATAGATTAGGGTCAAAGACCCTAATCCATTCAGCTCACTGGAATGTGAGCTGAATGCAAAAGGAAAGAAACAAAAAAAATAGCAGCACATGGGCGCTACAGTGCCCCCCCGCGTACTGTACCGCTGTGCTTCACGCACGCGGCGCCCTTCGCGCTCGCCGATTTTATTTTGCTTAATTTGGGAGCTTCCGGACTCCGATTCAGTCCCAGTTTTTTCCTATTTCCCTATATCCTTGTAATAGAATGTAGTATTTCATTAAATGATTTAAAATTACACTCATAATTTCTATCCATGGGTTAGACCCATTTCCGCTGCCCGGGGCATCAATCCGACCCTAGGGGTTCCACAACTGCCCCAACAGTAACTGCGCACTACATTGTAAATCCTAGGGTCTTTGTCTAATATACACGTATCACTAAATCAGATTTAGTTTCAATCTAATCATAATTAGATATCTAATCGTAATTAGATCGAATATGTGTTTAAAAGACAAGAGTTGCTACCATTAAATAAGTAATTTATGGAAAAATGCATTTATCGTATTCATGAATCGGACATAAATACGATCCGGATTGGCTGAATACCAACACTAACAATTTATCCACTTGCTCTAATGCCAATCCACGGTATCATATACACGTCTCAATATGTATCACATACTCATGGTCTTCAAGAGCTCACCTATCACTCAAGAGGTAGGCAACAACAAGTAAGCCCACTTCAATAAATTGAGTCTATCCAACAAACCCAATTATTTTCCTTAGCCAACATCATTCATATTTTGTAGAACCCAAGTTCTACATCAATATGACTTAGATGTGATATCAATATTGTGTTATAGCTACTGAGTTGTCTATGTATTTAGAGATCAAACCCAAAATACTATGAGACAACCGCAAGCACAACACTAATATCAAAACTTCTAACATATAAGGTCACTCTGTAACTTCATAAGTCAATATTTCATAAGTTACAACTAATTCCACTAACATAATAGAATCATTTGTGACACTCCCACTGTATCTTTTCTGACTTTATATGACGTAGACCATCTAACGTCATAATTAGACTCAAAACTAATCTGACCCTAATGGTTACGGATTATATTCTCCATGAATTAGAAACTCGTTCTTAATATCTCAAAGATCACAAAGAACATGTTTCAAGACACATCCTATGATTTGCAGCATATCAAAATAACTCGTAACAATTACAATTAAATTGATATCCTTAATCGCACATAATATAGTATTCATTATGCAATCATCATATGATGCATCAGACTGAATATTCTAATCAATTTCTCTTTCGACTAAAGAATCATCCTTTACGAAAGATAAATATTATATACAAGAGACACATTAACTGTCAAACAGTTATACTAACTGTCATACAGATAGTTTAGTTGTGTCCTTTATTAGATCATATCTAATGCACGACTAATGGGAGTTTCTCACAAGTCTCTTAGTTTTATATCATATATGAAACTTTATATCAAATATAACAGAGACTACTCACACTGCTTTCATAGAGAAAAAAAGACTTAAATAAACGTTTTACTTCACAAATATCTCATTATTACCTTAATAATGACAATGTCGTTAGGATATATAACACTAGAAAGAAATTTGTACGTTCCCACTGACCCTACTATCACATATGTATTCTCTAAACTTTGATAAAATCAGACAATCTGACTGTTATCAAAATTAGAAAACACAAATTTCTGGAAAGCTTATTTGAGTCTACAATAGGCTCTATAAGCTAGTATATCAAACTGTGATCTTAGCAGAATACAAACTCCAGGGCCATTTTAGAATGAACTCTTCAAACAAAGAAATCACAATGGATCTCTCATTTGAAGAAACCATTCACGAACGCCACTTTGTATTCTTTAGCCAAAATACATAGTTTTAATATCAACATTAACCAACGGATCTTTAATTATTCAATTAGTGCGACTAGAGACAAGATTTCTCAAAATCTACAATAGATTACGGAGTATAACTTTTCTCACTGTCATACTATAAAGGTCAAACCTTTAACAAGCTCACTTTGCTTTTGCTGCGCAAATAATTTGCACATTTTACGAACGATTCATAACGAAAGCTCAATCAAGTTCAAAACTTGATTGTAGTAAGCTATTGACCAATCTTAGATCTATGGTTCAATACTAATTTCCGAAATCGATATCAAATATCGCTCCTACTATAAGTTATAAGATAATCTTCTTCAATAAGAAAACAACAGAACCATTAAGTATCAAATACTTTGTAAATGATTCTGACATCCTATTGAACTTATACGGAAGATGACTTAGGGTAATTTCATCTTATTAATTATGTAGTTCCATTTTAGTTTATCACTCTCACATTTGACTTCAATAAGTGAAGTCTTTTCTACAATCATTAACATCTGATGTTACACACCAATTAATAAAATAATTTTATTACACGGGATCGTAGAAAAGATATTCTATCAAATAGAATACAATATTCTATTAAAAA
This sequence comes from Zanthoxylum bungeanum, assembly GCA_019454045.1. NCBI lineage: Eukaryota > Viridiplantae > Streptophyta > Magnoliopsida > Sapindales > Rutaceae > Zanthoxylum > Zanthoxylum bungeanum. The sequence goes on from SKCR01042687.1 coordinate 27,526, forward strand.
GAATAAATGATAAACTTTTACTTGTACCTCTGAGGCGCAAGTACTTTCAATTATATAACTATTATACAAAATAAAGATTCAAATCTCAAACCTTTTAAGATTCAAATTTTCTACTTATACATATCATATACGTAATTGTAGAAACTAATGGAACAATAATTAAAAGGATGAATTAGTGTTACTAGAGCATAACCCCAAAAGTATTGAAAACTAATTCGGTAACACTCAATATCAAACCAATCAGATCATATAAGATTCGACTTCTCCCACTGATCAATTCCATCACGATGGAATCGTAGAAGATTAATATTGAGCATGAATCACATATATTAAATAACTATAGAACTAATTGCCATAAATTCATGTGTTTGATCATATCAAACATCCTTGAACAATTCAAAGACTCACGATGAATTAAAATATAGTTTTCAACACTTCAAATAGAATATCTTTGAACCATTCAAAATATTTTATCCGCGTTTCATCAGAAAAATATTGAAAGTTCTCGAACCATTCAAGACGTTCAATTTATATTCTTTTAGAAACACGCAACTAAGTCATGACAACTCATTAACTAAATTATGAAGTAAAGAAAAATATCCAAGGTAATTTATAATTCATTAAACTACATACATCCAATGTATTAGTTTAATAAATCTGTGGTCCAATGACGATCATTGGTTAAATGAGATTTAATCACATCCTGAATACAATATTCATTAAATGGATAAGGATATGTGGTGTGATCTCGTATCAGACCATCCTTTACCATACAGAATAAGCATCTAATGCTTAAGTGATAAAATCTCATAAAGCACTGTTCTAAGTTATTTAGTTAACCGAATATATTTCTTAATGTTTATCTCTTCATCAATGACACTACTAGTCATACTAAAATATGTAACAATTGTTTATAAAGAACAAATAATTATCCAATAGTCGCGAGTTCTGATATCAAATATCAAAACAATCATTAAACTTATTTTTAATAACTAGATGGAGATCTGGTATCCAATACCTACAGTTGTCGTATTGTGAGAATCGATATTCTCTACACACAACTATACATATCTCTTTTCTTTAACTCTATAATTTGCCTTCAATTATTCACAACAATTACAAATAATTGATTAGCAAAATTGTGTCAAACACGTGACTTCTAAAAGTCATTAAAGCCAAGAAATGTTATTATAAGATAAACAATACATAATGGAGTTTTCTTAATGCCAGTCAAGAATCTCAAGACATGAACTGATTCATGTCAATTCTTACTGCACAATAAACTATTCTCTCTAGATAATTGTATCATAAAACAGATATTTATTTAGATTGCCTATCGTGACTTAGCAACTAAGTCACTAACCATCTTGATTTTCAACAAAATCGGAACAACAGTTACCGATGGTTTTAAATAATCCAACAATATCTAAGTGTACAGTCATTCTAGAACCTATTCTATAAACACGCAACCATAAGTAAAGTCAGAAAACATATTCAAATAATATGCATGCAGTGGATTAGAAGCTATTTCTATCAACAATATAGAAAAAAAATGAAAACAAAACAGCAATTTCCATAAAATTACGCATTGTCTTAGTTATGGATTTTTAACCCAGCAACGTCTCCCACTACTTCACATAATATCGTAATCCCCAACGGAGAACGGGAATTCAATAATTAAATCGAATTACATAGTGAGAGTAGATCCCATGAATATATTTCGACTCACAACTTTGGCACGATCTCGCCTACGTGTATTTATTAGGTAGACAACTCATTGTCAATCACTCACCAGTGACTCCTAATTTTGGTCCTGACCGTTTCTCGTTATGACAGCTTTGTGATGAGTGGTAAATGTATCACTATTTCCCACTCATTTGACCTAATATTTTGTATAGTTTCTTGAGTTTTGTGAATATTTTGATGTGTTTTGTGTTATTTTATAGATAAATAAAATTTCAGGACTCTCTGGAGGTGATTTGGGGCCAAAATAGTGAAAACCGGACAAAAGGGTATTTTCATAATTTTGCGCGTCGCGACGCGCAAGCCTTTGGCATCGCGACACCTAACATGCGCATGAGCTGCTAACGTGCACCGGTCCACAAGTCAGAATCTGTGAAGTTTGACTTTGCTAAAATGCGCCATGCCACGTGTCATCATCACAACCGATCTGCTAACGTGCGCCGTGCCACGTGTCATCATCATGTGGTGCCGACAATCGCCATCACCACGTGTCACTCCACGTGTCAGCCACATCATCGCCATGTCAGCAGAAGACCGAGTCAACGTGCCACGTCACCGCCATGTCATCATCAACCAATCATGAAGTGCCACGTGTCGCAATCCTAAGGTGCCGACAATCACTTTCACCACATGTCGCCATGTCATCACCATGTCAGCATAATCATTGAGTTGCCAGCTGCCTTGCCACGTGTCACCTTATCACCTTATCCGAAATGCCACGTGTCAGATAAGAATCTGAAGCCGATGAACCAGAAGTTGACATGTGTCGCGTCGCGACGCGCAAAGCCTTGCGCGTCGCGACGCGCGAGGCCTACCGGGGTCTATAAATTGAGCTAGAGATTTCAGTTTTAGATGTACCTTCCTCTCTGAATTCTCTGATGTAAATAGGGAGTTTTCTATCTAGTTTCTTTTAAATTTCAGTTTTGTAATTAATTTTAATTACGTTCTGTAATAATAATTTACTTTCTTTACTTTTTCAGTTTTTACTATTCAGCTATGAGGAGGTAACTTCCCCCTGTTAGGGTGAAAGGTAAAACTTTTATTACTGCTATTTAGATTAATCTCTCTTAAATATAATATATTCACTATTTAAAATTTGACTTAATGAGGATACCGCTATATTGGTCGGTTGGTAATTCATTTTAAATTGGTTTAAACCTGACTAAGCAAGGATACCGCCAGATTGGTCGGTTGGTAATTAAATATTCTTACCGCCTATGGGCAGGTTCATGGACAAATTTTGATACCGCCTTTATGGCTGGTCGGACTTAATTTGACTTAATCAGGTTACCGCCTATATGGCTGGTTGGTAAAATCATCACAAGTTAATATATTATATTAAGGGAGATATCTAAATTAGTAGTGATAAAAGTGGATCCTTTTACTCTAGCATTTTCTTTTATTGTAATTTTCTTTATTTACTTTCTAGCATTTTACTTTCAGTATTTTACTTATGTCTTTTACTTTTAAGTTTTTACTAGCCCTAGTTATGTGTCGTAACTAAGTTAGTTATCTAGGGTTGTGATGAATTCTAATATCACCGGTATATAAGGGGTTATTTTATAATTTGGGTAATTTAAAGGTTTACTTATTAAGTCTTAAGCTTAATGCGTCTTGTTAATCGGCCACTAATAATATTGATCTGGTAAATCTAAAATAAACTTGACAAATGAATTTTAGGTTTCAGCCTTAGACTTAATAGCCCACGATCTTCCTTGAGGATATATAACCCTTTAATAGATTTCCTTACAGGCTAGACATATACATGTTGGGCGGGGGTAGCCATAATTGGAACTTAAAATTAATGAATCCAGGTAATTTGGTTGACATAGACATATGGTTCAATTGGGTTAAACTGGGTATTTGTGTCTGACCATCGACATAGGCTTTCGCATAATTTCGAGTTCCAGGTTAGTAAACCGATTTATTACACAAACATGAAATAACCACTTCATCTTTTAAAAGATATTGGAAAGATTCACAACCCTAGATAGTTTCCTAATATTGAATTTTCTTAAAACTACTTTCGTGCAATTTTATTTACTTGTTTTTAAATTCAAAATCATCACCATTTTAAATCAATCAATCAACCTGTTAGATACTAGTAATCATTTGACCTCATAAAATTAATAGATTAGGTATTAAGTCTTCGTGGGATCGATATTTTTTAAACTACTTGAACGATACGTGCGCTTGTGTTATACGCGTGTGATTACGCACCGGTCACTTTGGCACGTTTACAAGGAGCCGTATCAAGGCTTCACTTGCCAATGACAAACTCAAGCTACTGATGTAGTTTTGACAGCTTTAGCATGTTCATGATTTTCACTTTCACTTGAATTTGTCTAGTATCAATTATACATCCGGCATGGATAAAATTCTATCAACTACACATTCACTGCTTTGGCACGATCTCGAATGCATCCATAGAAAGATACCCATAAACCGTATTGATAAGACAGACCAAGAAACATGCATCAAATACACGTTACTTTATAGCATTATTTAAGCGGGGATATTCCTCAAGAAAGCTTTGTTCTACATCATATACAGAATTTTAATCTAGATCAATTTCTAAACAGTTCAATTCTACTTTAGAAAACATAACTTAATTTAACCATTAAATTTTTGTTATGTTTCCCGTTAGCGTAGAACCGAAAAGTCAAGAAACATATAGATTAAGTGCATGTGCAAACATCAAAATTGGATTATATATCATATATTAAGCATGATTAATGTAATGGATGAAAGATCAGACCTGCTATGATACCATTTTTGTTGGGGTTTTGGGCGCGGGCACGGCGGAAGCGCTGTTCGGGTGAAATCGTAATTTTAAAACTTTTAAAATTACCGAATAAATTATTCAATATCCAATATGAATTATTTATTCATATTTCACCTAAATATATTTATTCGTCGCGAAACTTTTACAAAAATATTTTTCCGCAAAATGGTATAAAATATGTTTTTGACCGAACCGACCACCCAATACACATGAGGGCTGCCCAGGTCAGCCCCAATAGTATTAGGGCAGTTCATGGGCTGCCCAAACAGTGAATTTTCACTGTTTGGGCAGCTGTCACCCGGTTGGCTCAAAAGTCACCCGGTAACGCCGTTTTTCGCCATTTTCGATTATTTCAACTCCGAAATAATTTCCGGCAATCGTTCTAACACCCAAAACACATCCAATACATTGATATGACATTATTTTCATCACCATATGAACAGTATTTTCAGATCTGATCCAGAAGCAAAAATATCAATTTTTCATGCTTAAAATCCAATTTTTCAACATTAATCTAATTAATCTAAACACCAACCAAAGTCACCACAAATGAACCACCCAAGAACAATTATAGTTATTACAAGAGTGGTCATAACACTCTAGAATGACAACATATCGTCAAATGATCAGATTGAATAAATATTACAATAATATTATCCAAAACAACTTCACACATGCACAAAGCCTTCCAATTCATCCTCCAAACCAAAAAGCCCCAAATTTATAGAAAATAAGAAACCCTAAAATCAATCTAGATAATCAAGAAACAAGAAACACGCTTTCTAGGCTTGAGGAGATTGAGGATTATCTTTTAATCTCATAATTTCATAAGTTTTTTTCTTGATTTTTTCATCAAGCAAACTTTGAGAGCTTTTGGAGGACAATTTTCGGCCATGGAATAGTGAATGATGAAGAGAATAAAATTTTCCCCTTATAAAATTACAAGAACCGACTTTCTAAGGGCATAATTATCATTTTGTAAATTAAATCAATTAAATATAATTAAACTTTATGTTAACAAATCAAATTTGCACACCTAAAGTTTAATTAAAACATGCCACATGTATCAATAATAATTAAATATATTTCATAACATTGATGTCATATGAATATTATTTAACTATTCAAATATTTAATATTTAAATATCTAAATAATTAATTAATATAATTTTTATTATATATGTATTTTTATTTACATTAAATAATAAATAAATATATTAATGACATGTGTCAAAATCTTATTTGACAATTAATTAATGTGTATCTAATCAAATTATGTATCAAATACAAATACACAATAATTACGATTGACCAAAAATGCCCTTATGCATGTGTTTTCTTTAAACTGTTTAAACTATTCGAATTAACTCATTTAATCTGATGAAATATTATGAATAATCTGTATTATTCATAACGTGTTGCCCAAGTGCTCGACGAGTACACTTCATATTGTGGGACTCTCTAAGTTTAGGTTTATCAGTCACGAAATCAAATTTCGTGTCCATAATTCACCCACTCATGAATTATGACGACCACAGATAATCTCGCTAAACTATGCAAGTCGAGGTCATTGCATACGTATAATCCCTCTGTCATAGGCTATCCATATTATACCTAGGATATAGATTAAAAAAAAATCAAATCCTCATGGTATAATATAATCGACTTTCAAATTTACGATCTCTAAATAACGCTCGGAACTGATTTCCGAAGTCATACCACGGTCATGGATTTACTAGATCGTAAACACATGTAGGAAGCCTATGCCCTGTACACAGGACAGACGGATTCTATCTTGATACGCACAGGATGTCATGAGCATCAGTCCACACCCAACGAACAGGCGGAGGTCTGATCTAAATAGATCGATGACGTGACTGCCATCAAAATGTGGATGATAACTCATATATCCCATTGTGGTATCTCAAGTCGAATGACCACTATGCTCTCTCAACTCAAGAAGATTCCTATTGACGTTGGTGTACCATCTATTAGGAAATCTTCAGTGAGTCGTGTTGGGGTTTTGGGCGAAGGGCGCAGCGGAAGCGCGGTTCGGGCGAAATCGTATTTTAAAACTTTTCAAAATACCAAATAAATTATTCAATATCTAATATGAATAATTTATTCATATTTCACCTAAACATATTTATTCGATATCAAATAACGACATAAATATATATGAAACATCACGAAACTTTTACGAAAAACGTTTTTCCGTAAAATGGCCTAAAACACGTTTTTGACCGAATCGACCACCCGAAACTTATGGGGACTGCCCAAGTCAGTCCCAATAGTGTTAGGCCAGTTCATGGGCTGCCTGAACAGTGACAAACTCACTGTTTGGATAGTCGTCACCCTGTTGGCTCAAAAGTCACCTGGTAACGCCGTTTTTGGTCGTTTTCACTTTTTTAACTCCGAAACACTTTCCGGATATTGTTGCAACTCCCAAAACACATCCATTACATTCATATGACATCAAATTCATCACTGAATTTCCAGTTCGCACAGATCTGATCCAGAACCGAAAAATACCATTTTTCATGCTTTAAATCTAAATTTTCAAGATTAAATCAAATAATCAAAACACCAAATCAAGTCACCACATATGAACAACCCAAGAAAAATTATAGGTGTCACAAGAGTTGTCATAACACTCTAGAATAGCAACTCATCATCAAATGATCAATTTGGCCTAATATTACAATAATATTAACCAAAACTACTTCACACATGCTTTAAACTTCCAAATCCATCAACCAACATCAAAAGCCCCAAATTCTTAAGAAAAATGAACCCTAGAATCTTACTAGATCATCAAGAAAACTAGAAACTTGCTTTCAAGCTCAAAGGGATAGAGAATTACCTTTAATTCTTAAAATCCTTAAAGCTTTTTCTTGATTTTCTTTTTTTTTTCTTCTTGTTTCTTCAAACACCATTTGAGAGCTTTTGTTTTTCTTTTGTTTCGGCCAAGGGATAAGGTTAGATGACGAAGAAAACAATTTTCTTCTTTTATTTCTCTTGACCGACTTTGATAGGGTCATAATGGTCAATTTATATTTTAATTTCATTAAATCAAATAATTAATATTAATCTTTTGGTGGCGAATCAAATTTACACACCTTTAGCTTAATAAATTCATGTCATGTGTTCCAATTATATATCACCATTTATCATACTAATTATGACAAATGGATAAGATATTTAATTTTCAATTATTTAATTATTTACAATTAAATAAATCCATATATGTAGTTTTATTTACATTAAATAACAAATACATATATTTATGGCATGTGTCAAAATCTCATTTGACGAATAATTAATGTGTATCTAATCGTATTATGTATCAAATACAAATACACAATAATTAGGATTGGCCAAAATCCCCTAATGCATGTGTAATCGTTTAAACGATTAAACGATCTGAATTAACTCATTTATTCGATGAAGTATTATGAATAATCGGTATTATTCATATCGTGTTGTCCAAGTGCTTAACGAGTACACTTCATATTGTGGGATGCTCTAAGTTTAGGTTTATCCATCACGAAATCCAATTTTATGTCCATAATCCACCCACTCATGGATTATGACGACCACAGATAATCTCGCTAAACTATGCAAGCCGAGTTCATTGCATACGTATAATCCCTCCGTCACAGGCTATCCATATTATACCTGGGGTGTAGATAAAAAACGTCCAACCCGTTCGGTATGATATAGTCGACTTTCGATTTACGATCTCTAAATAACACTCGGAACTGATTTCCGAAGTTATACCACGGCCATGAATTTACTAGATCGTAAACATGTGAGGATGCATATGCCTTGTGCACAGGACTGACAGATAATATCTTGATACGCACTGGATATCATGAGAATCAGTCCACACCCAACGAACAGGCGGAGGTCTGATCATGAATAAATCATTGACGTGAGGGCCATCAAAGTGTGGAGGATAACTCATATATCCCACTATGGTATCTCAAGTCAAATGACCATTATGCTCGCTCAACTCGAGAAGATTCATATTGACGTTGGTGTACCATCTATTAGGAAATTTCAGTGAGTCGTTCAGTATTTTATCAAATAAACACCTACATGTCTATACGAGTCTCCCGAGACTCATGGTTTATTGGGATAAATCATCGGACCAAGTCACGATATACGACATGTACTGGTCTCAGTGGATTTTACTAACCGACCCGTGTTAGTAAATCTTGACCAGAAACTTTATTTAAGGATATACATCTTATAGTGCGCTTCCCAAAGTCAATTACAAACTACGTTGTAACTGCGCACTATATTGTAAATCCTAGGGTCTTTGTCTAATATACACGTATCACTAAATCGGATTTAGTTTCGATCTAATCATAATCAGATATCTAATCGTAATTAGATCGAATAAGTGTATAAAAGACAATGGTGCTACCATTAAATTAGTAATATTATGGAAAATAAAATTGCTCGTATTTATGAATCGGATATAAATACGATCCGAATTAGCACTCTGAGCACCAACCCTAACAATTTCTCTCACTTGCTCTAGTGCCAATCCATGGTATCTTATACATATCCTAATGTGTATCGCATACTCATGGCCCTTAAGAGCTCACCTTGCACTCAAAAGGTAGGCAACAACAAGTAAGCCTGCTTAATAAATCGAGTCTGTCCAACAAACCCAACTGTTTTCCTTAGCCAGCATCATTCATATTTTGCAGAATCCAAATTCCACATCAATATGACTCATACGTTATATCAGTATTGTGCTATAGCTACTGAGTTCTCTATGTATTTAGAATCAAATCCAAATACTATAAAACAACCGCAAGCACTACACTAATATGAAAACTTCTAATCTAGAGGGTCACTATGAAACTTCATAAGTCAATACTTCAAAAGTCGCAACTGATTCCACTAGTTAAATAGAATCAACGGTGACACTCCCACTGCATCTTTTCTGACTTTATATGACATAGACCATCTAATGTCATAATTGGGATCAAAACTAATCTGACCTTATGGTTGCAGACTAAATTCTCCATGAATTAGAAACTCGTTCTTAATATCTCAAAGATCATAAAGAACATGTTTCAAGATCCATCATATGGTCTGGATCATATCAAAATAACTCGTAATAATTATGGTTAAATTGATAGTTTAATCGCACATAATATAGTATCATTACGCCATTATCATATGATGCAAAAGATTGACTAGACATTCCAATCAATCTTTCTTTCGACAAATCATCATTTACGAAAGATGAATACTATATATATAAATACACGTTAACTGTCAAACAGTCATACTAACTGTCATACAGATAGTCTTACTGTGTGTCCTTTATTAGATCATATCTAATACGCTACTAATGGGAGTTTCTCACAAGTCTCTTAGTTTTATATCTTTTATAAAGCTTTATATCAAATATAACAGAGACTACTTCACTGCTTCCACAGAGAAAATAAGACTTAGGATATATAATACTAGAAAGAAATTTGTACACTCTCACTGACCCTACTAACAAATACTATTCTCTATACTTCGATAAAAAAGAAAATCTGACTGATATCAAAATCAGAGAACACGGATTCCCGGAAAGCTTATCTTAGTCTACAATAGGCTCCATAAGCTAGTAATAGTATATCAAACTGTGATTTTAGCAGAATACAAACTTTGGGGCCATTCTAGAATGGACTTCTTCAAACAAGGAAATCACGACGGATCTCTCATTCGAAGAAATCACTCAAGAACGCCACTTTGCATTCTTTAGCCAAAATATATAGTTTAATATCAACATTAACCAACAAATATTTAATTGTTCAATCAGTGCGACAAGAGACAAGCTTCCTCAGAATCTACAATAGACTACTGAGTATAACATTTCTCACTATCATACTATAAAGGTCAAACCTTTATCAAGCTCACTTTGCTTTTGCTGCGCAACCGTTTGCACATTTTATGAACTATTCATAACAAAAGCTCAATCAAGTTTAAAACTTGATCGTAGTAAGCTACAATAATTTAGATCTATGGTTCAATGCTTATTTCCGAAATCAATATCAAATATCGCTCCCACTACAAGTTATAGGATAATTTTCTTCGATAAGAAAACAACAGAATCATTAAGTATCAAATACTTTGTAAATGATTCCGACATCATATTGAACTTATACGGAAGATGTCTAAGGGTTTTTTCATCTAATTAATTATGTAGTTCCATTATAGTTTATCACTCTCACATTTGACTTCAATAAGTCAAGTCTTTTCTATAATAGTCAACATCTGATGTTACACACCAAGTAATAAAATAATTTTATTGCTCGGGGTCGTAGAAAATATATTTTATCAAATAGAATATAATATTCTATTAAATAGAATAAATGATAAACTTTACTTGTACCTCCGAGGCATAAGTACTTTCAATTATATAACCATTATACAAAAGAAAGATTCAAATCTCAAACCTTTCAAGATTCGAATTTTCCACTATACATATCATATATGTAACTGTAGGAACAAATAGAACCTTAATTAAATATATGAATTAGAGTTACTGGAGCATAACCCCAAGAGTATTGAAAACCAATTCGATAACACTCAATATCAACGAATCAAATCATATAAGATTCAATAACTCCCACTGGCCAATTCCATCAAAATGGAATCGCGGAAGTTTAATATTGAGTACGAATCAAATTCATTAAATAACTTGAGAACTAATTGCCTTAAATTCATATGTTTGATCATATCAAGCATCCTTGAACAATTCAAAGACTCACGATGAATTTTAAAATATAGTTTTCAACACTTCAAATAGAATATCTTTGAACCATTCAAAATATTCTATCTGCGTTTCATTAGAAACATATTGAAAGTTCTCGAACAATTCAAGACGTTCAAGACGTTCTCTATTAGAAACACGTAACTAAGTCATGACAAATCATTAACTAAGTTACGGAGTAGAGAAAAATGTCTAAGGCAATTTCTAATTCATTAAACTACATACATCCAATGTATTAGTTTAATAAATCTTGTGGTCCAATGACTATCATTGGTTAAATGAGATTTAATCACATCCTAATAAAATATTCATTAAATGGATAAGGATATGTGGTGTGAACTCGTATCAGACCATCCTTTACCATATGGAATAAACATATAATGCTTTTGTGATAAAAACTCATAAAGCACAGTTCTAAGTTATTTATTTTACCGAATATTTTTCTTAATGTTTACCTTTTCATTAATGACACTACTAGTCATTTTAAAATATGTAATAACTGTTTATACAGAACAAGTAACTATCCAATAGTCACAAGTTCTGATATCAAATATCAAAACAGTTATTAAACATTATTTTAATTAACTAGACGGGAGATCTGGTATCCAATACCTATAGTTGTCGTATTGTGAGAATCGATATTCTCTTATACACATCTCTTTTCTTAAGCTTTATAATTTGCGTTCAATTATTCACAAGATTGCAAATAATTGATTAGCAAACTGTGTCAAACACGTGACTTTATAAAGTCACTAAAGCCAAGAAACGCCATTATAAGATAAACAAATACTAAATGGGTTTTCTTAATGCCAGTCAAGAATCTCGAGACATGAACTGATTCAAGTCAATTCTTACTGCATAAGAAACTATTCCTTCAAGACTATTATATCCTAAACCAGATATCCATTTAGATTACCTATTGTGACTTAGTAACTAAGTCACAAACCATCTTGATTTTCAAGAAAATCGGAACAACGGTTCCTGATGGTTTCAACTAATCTAACAATATCTAAGTCTAGTATCTTTTTAGAACCTATTCTAGAATTACGCAACCATAAATAAAAATAGAAAACCTATTCAAGTAATAAGGATGTAGTGGATTGGAAGTATAATTCTATAAACAGTATAGAATAAAAGGAAAACAAAGCAGAATTTTCCATAAAATTACACACTGCCTTAGTTATGGATTTTAAACCAAGCAGTGTCTCCCACTACTTTATGTAATACCATAATCCCCAACGGACAATGGGAATTCAATAATTAAATCGAATTCCTAAGTGAGAGTAGGATCCCATGAATATATTTCGACTCACAGCTTTGGTACGATCTCGCCTACGTATATTCATTAGGTAGACAACCCATTGTCAATCACTCACCAGTGACTCCTGGTTTTGGTCCTGACCGTTTCTTATTATGACAGCTTTGATACGTTCACAAGGAGGCGTATCAAGGCTTCACTTATCAATGACAAACTCAAGCTACCGGTGTAGTCCTGACAGCTTTGGCACGTTCATGATTTCCATTTTCACTTGAATTTATCTAGTATCAGTATACAACCGGTATGGATAAAATCCCATAACCTACACCCTCACAACTTTGGCACGATCTCGGATGCAGTTATAGAAAGATACCCATAAACCGTACTAACAAGACAGACCAAGAAACATGTATCTAATACACGTCACTTTACAGCCTTATTTCTAAGCGGGGATTTTCCTCAGGAAGCTATACTCTACATCAAATGCAGAATTTTAATTTAAATCCATCAAATGCAGAATTTTAATTTAAATCATTTTCTAAACAATTCAATTCTACCTATAGAAAATATAACTTAATTTAACGATTAAATTTCCGTTACATTCCCGTTAGCGCAGAACAAAAAGTCAAGAAATATATCAAGATTATATGCATGTGCGAACATTAAAATTGGATTAAATATCAAATATCAAGCATGAATAATGTAATGGATGAAGCATCAGACCTGCTCTGATACCATTTTTGTTGGGATTTTGGGCGAAGGGCGTAGCGGAAACGCGGTTCGGGCGAAATCGTATTTTAAAACTTTTCAAAATACCAAATAAATTATCCAATATCTAATATGAATAATTTATTCATATTTCACATAAACATATTTATTCGATATCAAATAACGACATAAATATATATGAAACGTCGCGAAACTTTTACGAAAAACATTTTTTCGCAAAATGGCCTAAAACACGTTTTTGACCGAACCGACCACCCGACACTTATGGGGACTGCCCAAGTCAGCCCCAATAGTGTTAGGGCAGTTCATGGGCTGCCCGAACAGTGACGAACTCACTGTTTGGACAGCCGTCACCCGGTTGACTCAAAAGTCACCCGGTAACGCCATTTTTGGCCGTTTTCGCTTATTTCAACTCCGAAACACTTTCCGAAAATTGTTCCAACTCCCAAAACAAATCCATTACATTCATATGACATCAAATTCATGACATAATTTCCAGTTCGCACAGATCTGATCCAGAACCGAAAATTACCATTTTTCATGCTTTAAATCCAAATTTTCAAGATTAAATCAATTAATCAAAACACCAAATCAAGTCACCACATATGAACAACCAAGAACAACTCTAGGTGTCAAAATAGTGGTCATAACACTCTAGAATAGCAACTCATCATCAAATGATCAATTTGGCCTAATATTACAATAATATTAACCAAAACTACTTCACACATGCTTTAAACTTCCAAATCCATCAACCAACATCAAAAGTCCCAAATTCTTAGAAAAAGAAACCCTAGAATCTTACTAGATCATCAAGAAAACTAGAAAATTGCTTTCAAGATCAAAGGGATAGAGAATTACCTTTAATTCCTAAAATCCTTAAAGCTTTTTCTTGATTTTCTTGATTTTTCTTCTTGTTTCTTTAAACACCATTTGAGAGCTTTTGTTTTTCTTTTGTTTCGACCAAGTGATAGGGTTAGATGATGAAGAAAATAATTTTCTTCTTTTATTTCTCTTGACCGACTTTGATAGGGTCATAATGGTCAATTTATATTTTTAATTTCATTAATTCAATTATTAATATTAAGCTTTTGGTGGCCAATCAAATTTACACACCTTTAGCTTAATAAATTTGTGCCATGTGTTCCAATTATATATCACCATTCATCATACTAATTATGACAAATGGATAAGATATTTAATTTTCAATTATTTAATTATTTAACAATTAAATAACTAAATAATTAAATAATATCCATATATGTTTTTTTTTTACATTAAATAACAAATACATATATTTATGGCATGTGTCAAAATCTCATTTGATGAATAATTAATGTGTATCTAATCATATTATGTATCAAATACAAATACACAATAATTAGGATTGACCAAAATACCCTAATGCATGTGTAATCGTTTAACCGATTAAACGATCCGAATTAACTCATTTAATCCGGTGAAGTATTATGAATAATCAGTATTATTCATATCGCGTTGCCCAAGTGCTTAACGAGTACACTTCATATTGTGGGACTCTCTATGTTTAGATTTATCCGTCACAAAATCCAATTTTGTGTCCATAATCCACCCACTCATGGATTATGACGACCACAGATAATCTCGCTAAACTATGCAAGCCGAGGTCATTGCATACGTATAATCCATCCGTCACAGGCTATCCATATTATACCTGAGGTATAGATAAAAAACGTCAAACCCGCTCGGTATAATATAGTCGACTTTCGATTTACGATCTCTAAATAACACTTAGAACTGATTTTCGAAGTTATACCACGGCCATGGATTTACTAGATCGTAAACATGTGAGGATGCATATGCCCTATACATAGGACTGACGAATCTTATCTTGATACGCAATGGATATCATGAGCATCAGTCCACACCCAACGAACATGTGAATGTATGATCATGAATAGATCGTTGATGTGACTGCCATCAAAGTGTGGATGATAACTCATATATCCCACTGTGGTATCTCAAGTCAAATGACCACTATGCTCGCTCAACTCGAGAAGATTCATATTGACGTTGGTGTACCATCTTTTAGGAAATCTTCAGTGAGTCGTTCAGTTTTTTATCAAATAAACACCTACATGTCTATATGAGTCTCCCGAGACTCATGGTTCATTGGGATAAACCATCAGACCAAGTCACGATATACGACATGTACTGGTCTCAACGGATTTTACTAACCGACCCGTGTTAGTATATATTGACCATGAACTTTATTTAAAGATATACATCTTATAATGCGCTTTCCAATGTCAATTACAAACTACGTTGTAACTGCGCACTATATTGTAAATCCTATGGTCTTTGTTTAATATACATGTATCACTAAAGCGGATTTAGTTTCGATCTAATTACGATTATATATATCTAATCATAATCAGATATCTAATCGTAATTAGATCGAATAAGTGTATAAAAGACAAGGGTGCTACCATTAAATTAGTAATATTATGGAAAATAGAATTGCTCGTATTTATTAATCGGACATAAATACGATCCGGATCGGCACTCTGAGCACCAACCCTAACAAGTTGTTCAGAGTTCATCAAATAAACACCTACATGTCTATACGAGTCTCCAGAGACTCATGGTTCATTGGGATTAACCATCAGACCAAGTCACGATATACAACATGTACCGGTCTCAACGAATTATACTAACCGATCCGTATTAGTAAATCTTGACTATGAACTTTATTTAAGAATATACAACTTATAGTGACGCTTCCCAATGTTAATTACAAACTATGTTGTAACTGCGCATTACGTTGTAAATCATAGGGTCTTTGTCTAATAAACATGTATCACTAAATCAGATTTAGTTTCAGTCTAATCATAATTAGATATCTAATCGTAATTAGAACGAATATGTGTATAAAAGACAAGATGTGCTACTATTAAATAAGTAATATTATGGAAAAAGACATTTATCGTATTCATGAATCGGACATAAATACGATCCGAATTGGCACTCTGAGCTAGACCCGACCAAGGTTTCGATTCGGAACTGGAACCGAACCGGTTGGAACCGGACTAATTCGGTTTCAACCGGTTCCGATTCTGATTCTGGAACTGAACCGGTTGGAACCGCTGGAACCGAACGGTTCTGGTTGGAACAGTTGGAACCCTAGGGTTCCAACGGTCACCCAATGGCTAGTAGCCGTTGGGTGACAGATCCAGCCCCACGGCTACTAGCCGTTGGGCTGGGGGCAGTGAGCCGTTGCTTCCTGCCCCAATTTCCCAAAAAAAAAAAACTGGGATTTCCCAAATTACCCCTAATAACGGTAATAAAACGGTTAATTTTAGGGGGAATTTAGGTATCACAAAAATATTCTTAAAATGTAAAATATGGGTGATTTTTCATTATTTCAAAACACCAATTTCTCAATTCTCAATTCTCTCAATTCTTACAATTCTCTCATTTACAAATTACAAATTACAATTTATCATTCTCAATTCTCTAATGGCAAGCTCATCTGAGAACACAATGTCAAATGTGTCAACCCAAGAGAGCGGCCCTAGTATTGGTTCACAAAGAAGAGAAATTAAGTCTCGTTCCTCGGATGTTTTCAAAATTCATTTTCATTTAGACGTTGCTGATGAAAGTTCAAGAGCAGTATGCAACCATTGTGGGGTTTCTTACAAATTTTTTAGTGGATACGCTAATATGATCAAGCACCTGCAAAGACATCATGCAGTTGAACATGGACTTGATATGATTGTGGGAACACAGAAACTGGGTGACGCATGCTGTTCCAGGCTCGCGGCCTAGTTGGGAGTACGGAGTAGCCCACGGGGGACTAAACCGGAGAATAATGGAGTCGCCACCCGGTGTGAACCGGGACAAAGATTTAAGGCTGCACTCACCCATCGCAAGGGAAGACCTCAAACCATTGGGTTCAGAATGGTCCCTTACTTATGTCACTTGTAATAAATGATTTGTGCAATAATTCAACTAAGCCTAAGCAACATATTTCCAAGGATAATTTTACTCCTAAGTTCGCATGCATACAACAAAAGTTCATCTAAGTTCACACGTAACACATTTTCATATTTGCATACAACCTATTTGCATATAATCTATGTCATAATTTGCATGCATAAAAGTAAATTGAAATACTGCAAGCATGCAAATTCATAAGCGCATTATATTCATGGATACGGAAACGCGAGCAAACAATGATCATACAAGCATGCATAAAATTGAATCAGAATGATGGCAAACACATAATTTCACAAACACATTGCATTGATAATCGTGGAAGCGCAAACATGCAATAATTATACAAGCATGCATATTAAAGAGAATCAATCAGGTTCGTAATACAAAGGGATAATCAATAGGGGCAATTATGCATAAAATATGATGAATAAGACTCAGTTCAGTGTATGCGCGTTCGTGTAGCGTTCGAAACGAGTTCGAACGGTAAAATAAGGTTCTCGTTTGTATAGCGTTTGATAACGCGTTCGAACGGGACCAGACCTGATGAAACAAATACATGCGCGTTCGAGTAGCGTTCGTAGACGCGTTCGAACGGTAAACAGAAGGTCCGCGTTCGAGTAGCGTTCGTAAACGCGTTCGAACGAAAATGAAACAGAATGCTCACGTTCGTATGGCGTTCGGAAACGCGTTAGAACGGGGTTACCCCCAAAATGCAGTAAACAACATTACACCTACGTGAACGGATGAATAGATGACACCTAATCAATAATAACGAGCTAAAAGGCGCGGCAAAGTATCGTGGTAAAGGTTCTTTAACCTCTCAAAATAGAGGACCATTAATCCAACTTACTAAGCCCATGCGCATCACATCATAATGCATATAAAAGTAGAGACTATAATATCGGACTTCATATTCTTGATTGAACATATCTCACATTCAACTGATTATACATCATCCGGCGCGGCAAAACATCGTGGTAAAAGATTTTAACCTCTCAAAATAGAGGACCTTTAATCGCACTTGCTAAGCCCATGCGCAAATAATCACAAGACATATATAAAAGTAAAGACAATGATATCAGACTTCGTGTATCCGATTGAATATATCTCACATCCAAACGAATACACATCGTCCGGCGCGGTGAAGTATCGTGGTAAAGGATTTTAACCCTCGAAATAGAGGACCTTTAATCGCACTTACTAAGCCAATGCATAAATAATCACAAGACATATATAAAAGTAAAGACAATGATATCAGACTTCGTGTATCCGATTGAATATATCTCACATCCAAACGAATACACATCGTCCGACGCGGTGAAGTATCGTGGTAAAGGATTTTAACCCCTCGAAATAGAGGACCTTTAATCGCACTTACTAAGCCCATGCGCTTGACCTCATCATTACTCAAACAAATAAGATGCAGAAAATAAATGATGACAATAAACAAATCAAGATAAAATAAAGTATGTGCCGTGTACTCAAGTGGTACGTGGAGTTGTATCCCGAGTACAGATCATACTACCGTCCATTCAGAATCGGCTATGAAATTTATGTCCGGGTTTCCATCCTATATACCACGAGAGGCGACACATTTTTCATTCATTCAAGGGCCACAATCATACACTAATAAACGACTCTCATGCGACAAAGATGAATAAAACAGTTAAAAAGATAGATGAAAATAATAGGAAAAGTACCCTCAGGTCTAACCTTTTATGTCGACTCTCGGAAGTACGGTGCACGGTCGTCGAAAAAGGGGGGAATGCTCCGCAACTCCTCCGGTTCACAGGTTCACGCCTTTCCTCGCTGTTCCACTGCTCAAGCTACTGTTTTGAATCCGATTCGCTGCTGTTTCGACTCCGATTCGCTGCTGTATTGCTACTGTATTTCTGCTGTATTTTGGTCATTGTTTTTGGTGTTTTAGGCTACTATTTTTGGGTGTTTCTAAAGGCTTTAAGTGCAGTTTTTTGGTTATTATTTTAGGGATTAAAAGTGCAGTTTTCTAGTTACTGGTTTAGGTGATTTAGGGGCTGTTGGTGGATGGTGTTTAGGGTTGTGATTTCGGTAATGCAAGGGTGTTTTGGGGGGTGCTGTTTTCGGTTATGGAGAGTGTTTAAGGGCTGTGATTTTTCTCGTATATGGCGTGAATTGAGAGAGCTTTTTGTTTGCTGTGTGCGTAAGTTGGCTAGGGGTCTCAAGGGTTGTAATTGAGTTTCTTTTATAGGCAAAGGGCTACTCCTTGCTTGACAAGGAAATGGATTTGGCATTATTGGGGGATATGATTTGGTGTCATGCAAGGAAAGCCTAAGATTTATGGGGGACAAAATTAGTTCAATTTAGGAAGTCAATATATTTAGTTTGTGTTGTTTAGGCATAATATTTGTTAAGTTAGGAATACAATATTCTTGATTAGGAATATAATTGGTTGATTGATTTTAATGTTTTATTTAATTTGTATATGATTTAATTAATATTTTATTTAATTCCCCATGTGTTAATTATGTGTTTTATTAATTGGGATGTGTTTTATGGGCTTTGGTGGGCTAATTGGGCTTGGGCGTGAGGTCAGCAGCAAAATCAGAAATACCGACGCCGTTCGAACGCTGATTCGAACGCTACACGAACGCATGTAATCTGTTTGATGTTCGAACGTGGTCACGAACGCAGACGAACGAAAAACAGTGAACTTATGAAATGAATCTGATGACATGCTCGTTCTGAATTTCCCCTTCTGACGTCCGTTTCCCGCGACTTCTGTGACTTAAAAGGTAGTGTCTCCAAATGAGACTCATTATAGGGACTTATGCAAAATGCAGTGCCTACAACGATACAAACTCAAATGGCCAGGTACGCATCATCTAGTAGAGGTACGAGTGCTTTAGATTTATTTAAATATTCTGATGCTAAAAATAGAGGAGAATTTGCTAAATTAACTTGTATGACACATCTTTCTTTAAGTTTTGGTGAAAAAATTACTTTTACGAATTACGTTCAAAATGCTTTAAATCTTGCTGCATGTAGAATGACTAGAAATACAACAAAACGTCAAAATTTTAAATTATACAAAGATGATAAAATTATTTTAAATGAAACATTTAGAGATATTAAAGGACGTCTATCTATTTGTTCTGATATTTGCAGTGATCATTGGCGAACACACTCATACATGGGTGTGACTTGTCATTGGATTGATGCATCATGGAACATGCAAAAATGACTTATTGCATTTAGAGTTTTTGATGAACAACATACTGCACAAAATATTTATAGAATGATTAAAGTAATTTTTGATGAATATGGTTTATTAGGTAAAATTTAACAGTTGGATTTGATAATGCATCTGCAAATACTGCATCAATCAATGATTTAATACAAATATGCAAACCAAATTTAGTGGGTCGTTTTTTTCATGTCCGTTGCATATGTCATGTCCTTAATTTATGTGTTCAAGATGGTTTGGAAAAATTATCACCTTTCATTGAGCCTATTAAAAAAGCACTTAATTGTATTTGATCATATTCTCAAGTTATGATAGAATGAGCCAAGTTTTGTAAATTTAATGGTATTAAACCGATAAAATTTTCACAAGATGTTCCAACACGTTGGAATTCAACTTATTTTCTTTTATGTCAAGCTTTGCAATACAAAGATGCATTATGTAGTTTTTTTTCCTCAAATTGTTCAACATATCACACTTTTTCTAGTCAATTGGAAGTTTGTGAAATTTTTTTAGAGATTTTAAAAGTGTTTAATGATGCTACACTAATTTTTAGCGGAGTTTATTATCATACAACACATTTATTTATTCTTGAAAGTTTGAATATTGTTGGAACTCTCGATGAGCATGTTGATAATAGTGATCCTAATAATATTGTTTTGTTTGAAGCTATTAATGTTATGAAACGAAAATGGTTGAATTATTTTAGATACATTCCTTTACTTTATCTTATTGCTGCTATTTTTTTTATCCTAGATTTAAATTAGAAGGTTTGAATAGTGCTTTACCTGCTTACTATGGATATTTAGGAATATCAGATGAAGTTGATATTACAAGAATAATAGCTAAAATAAAAATTGATTTAATAGTTATTTAATGATTATGTTAGAATATATAACTTGTAATCAGTAGGACAATCTAGTAATAGCGAAACGACCGCAATGGAATCTAGATTTAGCGCAGGTGATCGTTGGTTATTACAACGAAATAAAAAACATAGGGATACACGACTAATAACCCGAAATTAGATAATTATTTATCTACAAATTTTGAGTTTTCAACTGAATGTTTAGTTAGTAAAAATTTTCAAATCCTTGAATGGTGGAACCGACATCAAAATGTATATTATATATTATCAATTATTGCTAAAGAGATATTGGCAGCACTTGTTTTCACCGTTGCGGTTGAGAAAGCCTTTAGCATCAGAGGCAATATATTGGAAGTCAGACGGTCTTCATTACATCCAAGCACTCTATAAGCAACATCATGTGTGGATGATTGGACCCGAGCTGATTTGAGGCAACAAAAAGAGATACCCCTGATGAATTTGAAGACTTGTTCGATAATGCATCTGCAAGTGCAAGCGAAACTGGAGCTGAATGATCAACAGACACGGATGATGATTGATAATTAAATATTTAAATAATTATAAAATTACAATGGAGGAAATATCTTTAAAATGTAATGGAACTACGTGAGTTTTGATTCCTCTCACCCCTGGAGGATACGTATGCAACTTAAGTTTTTAAAAATTTAAGTTCAAGCTCTTTAATTTAAATTTTTTTTATTTGTTAAGATAAGATTTTTTTTTGTAATTTAATGTAATTATGTAATGTAATGTAAGTTTATTATATATAATTCAAATTCTTAATTTTAAATATATTATTTAATTATTAATCTCAATTTTTTATTTTCAATAAGCGGAAAAACCGAATGGAATCGGAACCGAAGGGTTCTGTTCCGGTTCCATATTTAGTGTGGAACCGGAACCGAACCGTCGGCCACCTCTACTCTGAGCACCAACCCTAACATAACATTCATCATACGAAGCTAAAGAATGGGCCACTCGTAATATGATACGTAATCAATTATGGTACGAAGTATTAGGTATATCATCAAGTGCGCCGTGATGAGACTTTGGAGGAACATATGTTAGAATTGTGTTTTTTATATTTTTAAGTGTAACTTGTTGTATTATTATTTGTACTCTTTTTTAAATATATTTTTCTAATATACATGAGAATATTTTTATTATACATAAGTAATGTTAAAAAATTAAAAAAGAATAAAAAAATGAAATGAATAAATGAATACAAAATAAATAACAATAAATACGAAATTTGTAATATTTATTAAACAAATAAAAACAATAGATATATAAAGAGTAGAAAATAATATAAATTTAACAAAAAAAATTAATTTATAAAATAAATATATTTAATTAATAAAATAACAAAATAATTCTTTAACAAAATACATACTAGTAAATGAAATTTTTTAAGAAGAGAGATAGTTTTGTAATTACATAAGGGGACAATGAGGAGATTTTTACGAGGTTGACCGAATTTTTATGATCAGGCAAAATCCAAAAATACCCCTATATTTATTGATACCTACCCACAATCAATGCACGATTAGCCTACCATGATACTTAAGTCATTGTTGTTTAAAATGCTCTTCTTCTTTTTCATGTTGGATCTTAATCATAACATTTTCAAAATTATCAGAAATTAATTGGCAAGAAAACCTCCATAAGCAATAAATGTGCCCGAGTCAATTTCTTCTTAGGGCAAATAGATTTATTTATTTTTTAAAAACAAATATTAATGTGTAGGATATAATCATTATAACCATAACAATAATATTATTTAAATGTATTCCCGCAAAATTCAAACTCATCTAAATTCTATATATATAAGTTTCAAAACCCTTCATAAGCTCCTCATTTATTCTCATCCCTCCCAAAACTCCTCCTCAATCTATTCATAAATTAACTCCGCGGAATGAATTTGTTATGCATTGTATTGCGGATAAGTTTTGCAAAGCCTTGGATTCCTATACATTCATTTTCTTTTTTTTTTTTTCGTGTTTTTCTATTCATCACATCATCACCAAAAAAAAAAAAAAAAAAAATCTTGTTATGTGTGTTTTTTCCCCATTGAATTTAATTTCCTGAGCTATTTAATATGGAACTGAACTAAATTGATAAAGCTGAGTGTAATATTTATGAAACACTTTCTTATGTTTTTGGATCTACTATCGCTTCCTCAGCCAATTTCTTAAGCTTATCTTCCCCCATAGAGAAGTGATACACATATATATACTTGTCCCGAAAATAACTACATTCCTCTCACTGTAGTTACAGTGATCGCTACAGTGATCATTGTAGCTACAGTGAGAGAAGGTGTAATTATTTTCGGAATAAGTATATGTGTCTATCATTTTTGTTTCGTATATCTTTTCTTACAATCATTTGGTCATCTCATTGTTAAAAGCCATGCAAGATAAAATAAGCAGCTTCTGTTTTGTGTTTGGATAATCACATAGCAACACAATGGCTACCATGTCTTGCAAATTAGGGGTTTGATGGATTTTACTCAGTTTATTTTGCAAGAAAAAAAGTCGAAGATGAACATACCTCATAAATCATTTACATAAAGAATGATATAATTCTTTTGAATTTAATATTATTTCGAATAATTTTTCGTTGATTAAATTATGAAATGCTTTCACCTACTCTCGCTCAAAAATTTAATAGATTTGTGATACTGGTTGAAAAGTAATAAATTTTCTTTTATTATCAATTTCATTTTGTGTATATTGATGCTGACATGTTTTTTATTCTCATACCATTAATAAACATGCAAATATTTTTTTATCCAAAATAACTCGTGCATCACACGGACTTCCGATTAGTTACTTGAAAACCCATCCCCTTGGGAGATATTTATTAGGAGTTTATGAGGGAGTTCATGAATTTTGTTTTAACAAATTAATTTGATTTATTACAATAATAACAATATCTTTCTTTAGAAAAGATTTGGAGAAAAAGGATAAATATATTGACACAAAAATACACAGGATAGAATTGTAAATACAGTTTTTTTTTGGGGAAAATTAACCATTTTAAGGTCAATATTTTGATAAATTAAAGATTAATTTCGTCTTTTCGTCCGAAGTATTTATATCAGATTTCAAAACTTGTCCAAACTTGGTAACCATTTGGTCAAAATTACCCTTCCGTGCTGCTAACATATTAAGAGCCCAAAATGAAAAGTTCAAAAGAAACCACAGTGGGTGCTCGCTCGAAATCGAATCATGGCCGCCGATGGAAACCTAACACGGAAGCAGTTGATCATCACATCTCTCTGCAAACACGTCTCATTAGACCCTGTAAGCAGCAACAAAAATCATGTTTTTTTTTTTAATTAATTACAGTACTATTCTTTTTTATTTGAATAGTGTCTTTAATAGTTCATTGCAATAAGACAATTTTCTTGCGATTTAATTGGTTTTAGCAAGTGGGTTTGCTTCAAAATGCTTACTTGGGTCATCTTAGTTGTGGATTGTTTTGTAAATTTTGGTGTTAATTTTCAATATAGCTGCTTTACTGGTTTGTTTTGTAATGGATTTGTTGTGGATGATTGAGTTGCGTGATATGGGTTTGGAGCTTGTATAAGTGATGTCTTGTTGTTGCATCATGCAAATTGTACTTGCTGAATTTATAAATTATTGATGCAGAAAGATTTTTCGAGCAATGCTGCAGAGAATGATATCAAGACATTATACTTGGATATTTTGAAGTCATTGGGAAAGAGTTCCAATGATGAGGTAACTTGAGTTGGTCCGTTTAACATTAGATTTCATTACCCAAAGAGCTGAAATAATGTTACTGAATGAAAGGCTGAATTGGGTTCGGTTTAGTTATACTTATATAAATGGCTTGCCCAGTTGCAATAAAATAAGATAAGGTTACTTGATAAAGAGGGAGTTTATGCGTAGCTGTATATGTGTTCTTATGCTTGATTCTTGTTGGCAATATGAGTATTGATCCCTAGTTTGTGGAATCAACTTTTGGTTTAGGTCATGAAGTGCATAGAGTTTGCAGAGAGTTTTCCTACTGATTCTAAGGCATGCATTGATGTTCTTATCAAGTTAAATGAAGAGTTGGCTACAAAATCCGTGCTTTTGGGCAATGGATTGAGAACTTCTGAAGCAGATGTTATCGTGTTTTCTACAGTACATTCTTTTATGGTATGCATTTCTATTATTCTACAATTATTCTTCAGTTATACAGTTTTGCATGTTGCAACAATCTATTTCAGACAATAAAAATTGCTGGGTACTATAATGCTTCCATCAATTAACTCCAGTTATTTTGCTTACTTTTTAATGAACTTGTTTTTTTGTTTTAAGTCGAGACAAAGGGTTTTGGTTATAGAACTTTGATAGAAGGAATTTTTTCATTTATTTCCTGTAGTTGAAGGAGGTGTTTATATATTGTTGTTCTTCGTTAGTGACACTTTTCAAATTCTAACGACTTAATGTGGATACTTATTGATAGGTGGGCCTTTCAAATTCAGACCAAGGAAAATTACCACATGTGATGAGATGGATGGATTACGTTCAGGTAGGAACACTTCCAGATTATTTTGTCAACTAAAATTTATTGCGCTAGGAAGAAACCTACTTGGAGGAGTGATTTGGATGTTCCTCTTCAAATCCAAAAAGTTTAACTATTTGTGCTTGTAAATGTTTTGTCATTCTGTAACAGAGCAAGGAAGATTTGGGGGATTTATTCGAAAAGATATTGTTAGAGAAGTCTGTATTTGAGCCTCCGGTGAGTCATATTCCATTATTACTCAGAGTCCCATTGCATTGTTTTACGTTCCACATGTGAATAGAGCAGAAGGATTAACTGATAAAGTTAAGAGAACGAGATATATAGGTTTCAATAAATGTGATATGACAGTTGTGACATTGTGGTTGCTGGGTATTTAGACTTGAAACATCCAGTCAAGAAGTTTCTTCCGTAGTAATGACCTTTAATCGGTTAATCCCCTGCTTTCCTTCCTGGACCATTTTAGAGAATGTTATTGATTGATTTTTGGTGTTCCTGAATTATAGTCGCACAGAGCAAAAAGTGCTGTGGATTCAAATGCAAAGAAGACTGTGCAAAGCACAAATAGTGCAGATAAGTCAGAAGCAGCCTCAAATACAAAGCCCCGAGATGCTAAGGTAGTTGCTTTGGGGTTTATTCTTTATACAAATTCAGGGTAATATGATTGTAGGTCCCTTTATAAAGATTAAAGAACCCTATTTATAAATTGTTGACAAAATCATCTTATTTGATAATAATATTACAAAGAACTGGAGGCTCAACCTATGTCATTTTTTGCCATAGATGTCTGAGTTGTTTTATGTGGTCGAACTTTGAGATTTTTTTTTTAACTCACAATGCACCCTACCCCAAACTTTGGAGTGCGTTGTGGTTTTATAAATGTCCTTATCCTTGGTAAAATTCGTGCACAACGTGACATGTCTACATTTTTATTTGAGAACTTATAGAAAGGGGATTCGGGGGAAACTGGTGCTACTCAAGAGAAGAAGAAATCAGTGGAAACAGGAGCTGTTGACAAAGACAAGAAGAAGAAGGCCACAGGAGATAAGGAGGCTAGTCAAGAAAAGAAATCATCTGAATCTGCAGCAGTGGATAAGGACAAAGAACTTAGTGTCAGTTTACTGAACATTCAGATTGGTCTTATTCGCAAAGCATGGAAGCATCCATCTGCTGATAGGTATTTTGCAAGCTCTATTTTTCTCTGCTTTAAAAACAAGTTATTAACTGGAAAATACTCTTAATTCATGTACCTCAATTGAAATAGCATTAACTTCTGATTTTTTTCTTAGATTTGAGGCATGTTGCTGTAGATTTAAACCAACCATTATTCTAATTACCTTCCATGAACTGTAGTTTACTGGTTGAGGAGATAGATGTTGGAGAAGCCAAACCGCGGCACGTGGTTAGTGGTTTGGCGAAATTTTGCATTCCCGATGATCTGACGGTATAATTATTTCCTGAGTTAAAGGCCTAATCTCTTACGTGCATCCATATATGTTTTGAAGCTTACTTTCCTGTGGTGTTCTTTGGTGTTTGCATGTGCTTTAAAGAACCGCCGTGTTGCGCTAATTACAAATGTGAAACCTGGAAAGCTGCGGGATGTGATGTCGGAAGGATTGGTATTACCTTGTTATTTTCTTCAAATACCCGACTTTTTAAAAAATTCTAAAGATGAGGTTGATTTGTTTTCATGTTTGCAATTCCTATCACTTTAGGTGCTTTGTGCTTCGAATGAAGATCACACCGTTGTACAGCCTTTACTCCCTCCAGAAGGTGCTAAAATTGGGGAGCGAGTTTCATTTTCTGGGTAAAGCTGCATGACAAAATTATATATAAATAAAGACTTTTATTGCTTGAATATCTCTTGTCCCTTGATTTTGTGAAACATTTTAGAGAATATTAACAGTCACCCTGTTTCTTTTCTTGAAGTTCACAATACCTGTATACTTTAGAATGGTACTGAGAACCACGGCTACCATATGGCTTGATAGATCACTTGGAAGTGCCAAATTGTCATATGATTTTTTAGTGAAATTCTCAGCTTGCACGTGAATTTCAGCTTAAGAATGAATACCAAACACCCTTATTAATTCAAACAAAATTTTTCCTCCCATTTATTAGGATTGTGGCTTGGAATTTAATGTTTAGGGCAAATTTTGTTTTTCTCTGGTATCAACCGTATCTTAGATACATACAATTTTGATGTTTACCAGGATTGATGGAAAACCAGAAGACTTCCTAAATCCTAAAAAGAAGCAGTTGGAGAAGATTACACCGGTACGTGTTCTTTTTTCTAGGCTTGCCAGTTGCCAATATGTGGGTATTAGCTATGAGTTTTCACACTACATATCGAAACCGTTTTTCTAATATGATGCTATATTTTCATTTTTTCTATGTGCACTGTGATTTGCGAATACTTTATAGATTTCACATCAGTTGTATCCATCAATGGCTTTGTTCAAGTCTTGAGCTCTCACTCACTTTGATCATGGCTTTTTCATGGTTGCAGAATCTGTTTACCGATGACAAGGGTGTAGCCACATTCAAGGGTATACCGTTCATGACATCGGCCGGACCATGCACATCATCCATTCCAAAGGCAAGCATCAAATGATGAAAACTACATAGCCATAGATCCCAAGAGAAACTAAAAGCTCACTTTGCATTAGTTTTTGTCTAAAACTGAAGCATTACCTGTCAAGTTACAAACATCGAGTCATGATTTGTATTCGTTATCGAGCATAGCCATAGCAATGATATCAAATGGTTTTACAATAAACGTTAGGTGAATATGATATGGTATGATGATACTGAAGGCTAAGTGAAATGATTCTAAATCAGCTAGTTGGTAACCGATACTATTTCGATTTAGTTTGTGGTCAGTGCTAGCTTTGTTGTTTCTGATGCAATTTCAAGCTTGTATCATCTTGTGTTAAGTTTTGAAAGCATTTGGTTGTTCCAGATTCGAGAGAGATAGAGATGGAGAGAGAGAGAGAGAGCAGGGACCGCACTAGAAGATAAGAAAAATAACAGACGGAGTTAATTATTCATTTTATCGGGTGAAAAAATAAATAATTTTCACAAAATATATTATTGTTAGGGAAATTTACGAAAGTAGTCAAAAAAAGTTGGTCACGAGTCATAAGGAGATCCGAAGTTAAAATTTCGGATCTATTAAGTTTTTAATTTTTTTTTTATTTTTTTATTGAAAACTTGGGGGATTCGAAGTCATTATTCGGATATCCGAGTACGTGCTTTAAATATCTGAAGACATGTTTCAGATCTCCAAAGTATTTATTGGGATTTCCGAAGTTGGAAACAATTTATATAAAATCGGGCATTCTCCATTTATTCTCACTACAAAAGTAAATAATAATAAACTATTTCATTGAGCATCAAAACAATTCATTTTTTTTTTTGGGGGGTTCCTGCAGTGAAAAAGGGCAGGGCATGTAAATTGTATATTTGAAGACTCACTGCATCTGCTTAATTGGGTAGATTTTGAATTTTAGATCCTCAAAATGCAAACAAACATGCACATGATATTGTCAAGGGAAATTTAAAATTGACAATGTAATGTACAAAATCCAAAAATATTATTGTGCATATCCATCCAGCTGCCATTGAGATTATAAAGTCATATCAAAATCAAATTGGATCTCTTTGGCAGAAAGATTGAATCTTCTTTAGTAATCTGTTTTTGAACCACTTCATATCACATCAAATCTTTCTTTTTTTGACTTTTATTTCCTAAATAACAACTAATTTTATTGTAATTTGAAATTTATAAACATTTTACTATTCACTCCATGAGATTAGTTTTTTCGTCACATTTAATTGGAATCATCCGTCAGGTTCAGGATTGATCTCGAATAATGGTTCCGTTCGCACCAATAACAATCCGTTTTATTCTGTTTTTGGCATTGGCAAGACGAGGGTTGAACAATCACTTAACCAAAATCAAGGAACTATTCGTAATTTTATAAGTTTTTTCATATTTTACATAAGGATGCCCTTTTCAAAATTTTCGTTAAATATCTAAATTTAACATTTTCAACAATAAAACTTTAAAAAGAAAAAGAATAAAAGATCCAATTGTTGCATCATAGTTTGACCAATAGTATTCTTTAAAAAATATTGTAATAAATTGTGTTTAAAATCGAATGGAAATCAATAAAAACACGTTTTTATTGAAAGAAAATGTGGGAGAATCTTGTACAAAAATTTGCAAATAATTAGAAGGAAAAATAAAGCCTAAAATTAAGGGCTTCATGAGATAAAAATTTATTTATTTAAATTTAGATGGTTAGATCAAAATTCAATAATTCAGATCATATCAAAATTCAATATTCCAGATCATATCGAAACGGATTCCACGAGTTTCGAACTCCCAAACCCAAAATGAAGACAAAAATAAGAGGAAGAAATAAAATATATGGTCATAAATCCTAATGACGTACAAAGTACAACTAATTCTTACTGCATGAGGAAAAAAAGGGCACTTGAATCAATCCAAAAAAAGAAAAACAAAATGAGAAAGCCAAAAAGGATCACGAAATATCTGTCATCTTTCTTTGATTTTAATGTCAATTACAATTACAATGACAATATCCTCTCTCAAGCACCAGCTTAATTTATTTTTTCTTTTAAATACCTCACACAGTTTGTTTTTGTTTTGTTAATTTGTGTATTATAGTTTTCTTGACTTGCATCATTTGTTGCTTAATTAATTAAAAACAGTGCTTCTGCTTTTTTTTTTTTTTTTTTTGGGGGTTCATATATTAATGGATGCTTGTGGGGTTTCTTCATCATCAATTTCAAAACCACCCCATGTTTTGGCTGTTGATGATAGTATTGTTGATCGCAAAATTGTAGAAAGTTTGCTCAAAAACTCCTCTTGTAAAGGTACTTATTTAGCACTAGGGTTTCATATTGTTTATATTTTGATAATAACAAATGATATGTTCAGTGTCGGAGCCAGGAATGGACTGAGTTCCGATAATATCACCGGAACATATCAAAAGTTATATTAGGCCTTATTATAAATTTTTAATTTTCTTTGACAGTGACAACAGCAGAGAATGGGATGAGGGCTTTGGAGTTTCTAGGCTTGGTTGATAAACAAGAACAACAAAATAACATGACCAGCATTGTAAGATTTTTTTTTTTTAATTAATTTATTTAAATTGCACCAAATTGTAAGTTTGATAGATTGAGTGTTTGATTTGCAGGACTCAAAGGTAAATTTGGTGATTACAGATTATTGTATGCCAGGAATGACTGGATATGAGCTTCTAAAGAAAATCAAGGTTTGTAGCTTTTAGGAAAATTTTATATCATCTCATTTTTTTTTGGGTAATTAGTGTTATCATATGTTAAACGAGATTGAAAAAAACTAATATTAATACGGATATAAATCAAAATGAGAAAAAAATTTGATCCATATAACTATCCGATCGAGGAAAAACTTTTGTTTGATTTGATAATCTTTGTGGAGATATTAATTTTGTGATCATTTTGCAGGAATCATCTGTTATGAAGGAGATTCCAGTTGTGGTGGTGTCATCAGAGAACATTCCAACTCGAATTAACGAGTAATTATCTACTAATTACTACATGATTTCTTGTAGTGATTTGCAATTTTCAAGTTGAAATTTAATTTTTCATTTTATGTGCAGGTGCTTAGAGGAAGGTGCTCAAATGTTCATGCTCAAGCCACTTAAACCATCAGATGTGGAGAAATTGACAAGTCATTTTATCAATTGAAAGAAAGCAAACGACACAGCACTTTCAGTTTTCATCACACTAAATTATTATTATTATTATTATTATTATTATTGATTTTGTTTTGCTAAAATATTAAACCTTTTTACGACAACATATTGTATGTGTAAGAAATTCATAGTTTCATCAATGGCCATTTCCTTTTCTTTCTATTTTTTTTTTACATGAAATATTATGAGCAAGCCAAGCACAAACTCACCATAAAAACAATTCCTACGTGACAATTATTTTTGTCAGTTGTGGTTTGTGCCCAAAATTTTGCAAAATTAAGTGCATTCATCATTTTCCAAACACCAACTAATCCATTTAACAATTTTATAAAACTTAGTTTGATTATTTTTTTTTTTAAAAAAAAAACCCAATCATACATGTAGTATCGTTTATGAATATATTATTAGCGATAATTTTGAGTTAATGGAAAAGTCTTAGATACTTAATATTATTATTTATCTTTGCGAGTTTTTATCTTTAAGAGTAATTTAATTTGAGATTTAAGTGGGGTAAATATGTAACATGTAAGGAACCTAGGACATCACATATCTCCACATTGGTATGATATTGTCCACTTTGGGCCTAAGCCCTCATGGATTTACTCTTAGGCTATACCCAAAAGACCTCATACCAATGAAGATACATGTTCATCCTTATATGTCTATAATCTTCCCCATTACCAACCAATGTGGGACTTTTTGGGACTTTGTTTGCACACCCAACAATCCTCCCCTCGAACAAAGGACCACAGAGCCTCCCCTCAAACGATCATCCATCTGTCCACTCTAGCCCAGGCCAACTCCTCTTCACCGTGTTGGGATTAGGACACGTCCATGAAGACCGGAGCACACCGCCTATCTAACCGAGCACATTCACGGATCACGATCAGGGCTCACCACCTTTTGTTTTGTATTCCGAGGATTCATCCCATTGGCTAACTCCGGGGCATGGCTCTGATACCACTTGTAAGGAACCTATGACATCACATATCTCCACATTGGTATGATATTGTCCACTTTGGGCCTAAACCCTTATGGATTTGCTCTTGGGCTATACCTAAAAGGCCTCATACCAATGAAAATACATATTCATCCTTATATGCCTATGATCTTCCCCATTTCTAACCAATGTGAGACTCTTTGAGACTTTGTTTGCACACCCAACATAACATAATAAATAAAGTGACAAAATTCAATAAAATCCAACCCGAAAAGAGTTAGTTCATCCAAAATGTCCAGACTATAATATTTAGAAAAGAGGTCACAATTTTTTACCCTAAAAGATAGTTTAATTTAAGTAAATCTACGGTTCGGTTGTGGTTTTAGCTGAAGGCGAATCACAATCGTAACTTTAAAATAAAGATTTTAAGGTTGAAACTATTTTAAAATAATACAAATTTTTTTTACTAAAGTTATATTAATAGTTTATTTATTATTTTGAAAACTAAACTTACACTTAATTAAACTGTCTACGTATCCTCTTAAGGTGTAGAGTAGTAAAGGAGTTAAAGCCCACCAATTCTAATTAAGCTGCCTATATTATATTTTTAATAATTTACCCCATTTATATTTTATTCATCTTCATCCGGGGAAGATGATCCGGTTCTTGAGTCTTTTGTATTAAATGTGTCTGTGTTATCATACAAATCTTCAAAAATTTCCCGTTTATTTTCTTATTCACGACGTTTCACCATACATCAATTGTCAAGACACATTTGAACTTCTAACATCTCTGGTTTCAACCTTGATCTTCCGTCATCAAGAATATTGTCGCTCATACTAAATGTCTGATCTATAGATATAGTTGAGACTAGTGCCGCTAATACCTCATTTGCAATCATGGACATGATTGGAAATAATCCTTGATGTTTTTGCCACCAATCAAGAATAAGAAATTAAATTGCTCACCTACAAAAAATAATTTGGGGAACCTCGAAATTTATCGTTAAATATGCATTAATTTCTAAATTAGAAGTGGTGGTATTGTTGGACTTTGATTTTTTACTTTGCTGTATTAACCAACTTCTACCAGTATGAAGCTTAGATTGTTCAGTTGTTGCATTCATGGGTTGTGTAGTATCATCTATTTGAATATTATATTTACTATATAATCATTGTATAAATCAAGTAAAGTTTTCCTAACATTATCAACATTTGAAGAAACAATCACAGATCTATCACCTAATAAAGCATAATAATTATGTAAAATATTTTTCAAATCTTTTATTTTAAACCTTAGATCCAAAACAAAAGCAATAAGATAAACTAATGGTATCTCCCTGTAATAATTAAGTCATTTTGTTCTTGTTGATACAACACATTCCTTTATTGTGACTGAAGGGTCATCAAAATCATTGTTATGATCATCAAAATCAAAGTCATCATTGTTATTATTAGGATCGGATAATACCCCAATAATATCAAGATTTGTAATGAGATAAATATTTGAAGTGGGATAAAAAATTCCAGTTGCATTATTCACGACTAAAGTAAAATATTTTATCAACATTTCAGAACCTCGATTTCTCACTTGAATACATGAAGTCGTTTCGCTTGTGATATGTTGAGTGGCATCCGCAGTCTCAGGAATGTTAGTGTTGTGTGATAAACTTGCCATTATAATGAAGAAAATGAGAATTTGAGATAACATCTTTCAATTACAAAAAAAAAAAAAAATTGATATAATACGAGTAAATGATTTGAATATATGAGAATTTGAGAGGGTGAATAGAATAAATTATTTGTGATTTTGGAAAATGAATTAAAAGGTTATTTATAAATTTCTTTGATTTTTTATAATGTCCAAAATACCCCTAAAATGTAGTTGTTAGGAGGGACAATTTAAGAATTTTTTATAATTTTATAATATTATTATTAAAAAAAAAACTAGCCTTTGGCAACAGTTAAAATAGTTAGCCGTTACGGTTTAACGGTTGAAATAATTAACTGTAATGGCTAACGGTTGAAACTGTAACGGCTACGGTTTCAATTGTACTAACCGCCTAAACTGAAAATTTGTATTCAATTCAATCATAACCGAGCCGGATTGATCGGTTCAATTGATCGATTAATGGTTCGATTACTGTTCCAAATCGCAACCGTGTACATGTTTAAATTTAAGCTTTAGATGGGTTGAGTGTGGAATATATAATCAATGAAGTGATAAAATCCAACAAAATCCCAACCCCACAAGAGTCAAGAGTTGGTTCATCTAAAATGCCCGAACTACAATATTCAGAAAAAGGGGCCCAAGTAATTATCACAGGAGCCCAAATATCATTTTACTTGAAGCCCATGAATCAGCCCAAAATGGCCCAAATCATGTACCAAGAAAGGATGGAAAGGAAAAGATAAAACACCACAAACATTCTCTCTCTCCCTGGAAACGTCTGCAACAAATGGCAGCTTCAATAGAGCCACACTTGTTCTTGAATCCAATCTTCACCACGCAAAAAACAAACTCAACACACCCACTTCACATTCAAAATCTCAAACTCAAATTCTCGCAATTTCCCGCTAAAAACTCAACACTTATTTTCACACTCAACTCTTCTTCTCATTCCGCTACAACTGATAATAGCCCGGACCCGGAGCCGGTTGCTGCTATTGTTCCGGAAAAGGGCCAGGGCCGTGACCGTCGTAAAGTCGTTCAAGTTGCGTGGGAAAAGTTGGTCCGGTGGTCTCGTTCTTGGCGCTCCAAGGCCAAAACTGACATTCTTGAACGAACTAACAAGGTTTAATTTGAATAACGCGCACTTTTTATATAATATATTTATAATCATGCATTGCAATGCTAGCGTTATTACACTGTCTTATAAAATGGGAAGTTACATACAAATGATTTTAGTGGTGGGTGCCAGTTTGTTCAACTTAAGTGGCGAAACTCCACTCACATTTGTCATGTGAAAGAGATTAGTTTCTGACTTTCTGGTTATGATATATTTAGAAAAATAATAATAAACTATCTGTGATTGAATGGATAAATAACGTAATAGTGTGGCTCACCATAATATAAGTAATCTCCCTTATAACATTGCCAATTTATACTTGGATAGCTAAGGTTTAGTAACAAACAAGAATGTATCCTTACTTTGGGTAGGATAATTCTTTGTTAGTTTCATGAAGTGTTTGATTTTTTTTTTATAATTGTTTTAAATGTTTTTTGGGCAGGTGGTGGTACTTGGAGGAGGGTCATTTGGTACAGCAATGGCAGCCCATGTTGCGAATAAGAAGGCTCAGTTGGAAGTTTACATGCTTGTGCGTGATCCTGTTGTTTGTCAATCTGTTAATGAGAAACACTGTAATTGGTAAGGATTATCTTGCTTAATTTTAATAACTTGTTTATGTGATGATTGGAGATATAATGATACAATTTGGTGGTGTTTATATTCTCTCTTTAGTCGGTACTTCCCAGAACAAAAGCTACCGGAGAATGTGATTGCAACAACAGATGCTAAAACTGCTTTAGTTGGTGCAGACTATTGCCTTCATGCCGTGCCTGTGCAGGTGTGTGTTTTGAGTTTCTGCATTCTGTTGCTTTATTTGTATTTTGAAAAATTAAATTTCACTAGAAATTAGAAAAACATGAAATTTTTATTCCTTTGCACTAATTTAGTTTATAAAGCATTGGTGATTGCCTGAATTTTGTCCTTTTTAATGCAGTTCAGTTCATTGTTTCTTGAGGGCATCTCGGAATATGTTGATCCTGGCTTGCCTTTCATATCCCTAAGCAAAGGCTTAGAGCTGAACACATTGAGGATGATGTCTCAGATTATTCCTCAAGCACTGAGGAACCCTCGTCAGCCTTTCATTGCACTATCAGGCCCTTCATTTGCACTAGAACTGATGAATAAATTACCAACAGGTGACT
>SKCR01042688.1:0-73622 GCA_019454045.1 Zanthoxylum bungeanum
ATAATGATTTGACTATATTGATTAAATATAAGATGAGGCAAATGTAAGATTAAATATTATCCAGTATTGTTAAATAATGAGGATAATATTAATATCTTATATTTGATCATAGGCAAGTTGACCTAAAATCAATTTATCCATTATCACTAAAGTGTAAGGATAAGAACCGATTTAGGACCGACCGTAAGAATTGCATGAGATACAATTAACAATAAGTTGTCTACCTTCTTGAATTTACAACGATCAATAATGCTAAAGCATGAGGCCTAAGTAAATGTCAAGAAGGATCTACTTCTCGTTGTGAAATTTAAGAGTTAAAATTAAATTTTCATATTCATGTTTATAGAGACTATAGGAAATATGTGAAGGAGTAGGAGAGCACTCAATAGAAAAAAGTAATTTCATACTCTATTTAGTGTTTTATTATGATATTTAAATGATATTATCCACTAACATTTATTTTGTCTTATGAAGATAAATTATCTACATCCAACTTTGCTTACGTGTATACTTGATATGCATCAGCTTCATGGTGTCATCATCTACAATGTTTGGCTTATGAATCTTAGGATTCTTTGTGAATCGGAGAAACTAGAATATGTCATGGATCGTCTGATGCCCAAAGAGATTCCTAAGGAGGCTTCAGAAGAGGAATGTGTGCTGTTCTCAAAATGGCGGGATGATGATCCGAAAGTTCGATTATATACCTTGAGGTTTATGATCTCGAAGCTTTAAAAGAAGTACATGCGGAAAATTGATTCTGGATCCATTTTGCTTTATTTGAAGACATATTTTAGCGAGAAACCATATTTTAATATGCATAGGGTGGCTGTAGAGCTTTTCCATTCTGTTCTCTCTGAGGGAAAACATATTAGTCCTTAAGAGGATGGATATTACTTTAGACCACCTCATTGGGTTTGATTCTCGCATCACCAACATATTCTAAGCTACATAACTTACTTCTGACAGCTAATGAATATTTTAGAAGAATAAGAAGAAGGGTCATCATAAATCTTCTTGAGGAGTTTCTAAGCTAAAAGTGAAGACTGACACAATAAAAAGCAAGTGTAGTTCTGATCTTCTAGCTTCAATTGCATATTCTTCTGCACTTTCTCAGGCTTTTTAGAAGCCAACTGGGAAGAAACAGAAGAAGAAAAAGCAAAAAAAGAATAAGAAGAAGAAGAAGAAAAATAAGAAAAATAAGAGTACAATAAGGGTCATTAGAAATCTTCTGGAGGAGATTCTAAGCTAAAAGTGAAGACCGACACAATAAAAAACAAGTGTTTCCATTGCGATATAATAGAGTATTGGAAGCACAATTGCCATAAATATTTCACATCACTAAAGAAACCCTCATATATATGTTTTCATATTATTGATATTACACTTACTTTTGATTTGAGCTCTACAGAGAGGCAATATTAGACATTGATGCAGAGAAATGGCAAAAAGTCATGAAATCCGAGACTACCTCAATGCATGAGAATCAAATATGAGATTCAGTTCCCCTTACCAAAGTAATTGTTCATAATGGTTATAAATCAGAGAAATGAACCAGTAGAGAGAGAAAGTTTATGTGTAGAGAGAGAAAGTGGCTTTCCGATGTCATCTGGCCCTCTCAACGGGACGAAGCCTACCCCGCCGGTTCATCGTCTAAACTCATTCACACGTCGTCGTGTGTGAATAACACCTATAAGACTAGAATCTTCCCCTCATCGAGATACGCAATATGGGAATCTCGGTTGCCCAAATAAGACCTTAGATTATCGTGAAATGAGTAAGAAAATAAGATTTATTGTAGTTTGACCATTCGTCGATGACCACCGTTCATCAACCATCACCACCACCATCGTTGTGATCCTTCTAACATATGCTATCCATTAATCATCCCGTTGTAGAATTTTGAAGTCGTTGGAGCTTGATTCTAGCGAAGAAATAGAAATATATAGAATTTTTACGTGGATTGAGGTAAGTACAATGCACAATAATTTCTTTAACATAATTATTTATTGGTTAATGTTTGCTGTAAAATTATATATACATATATAATTATATAAAATAGTTATATGTATATATATATTTGAACTATTTATTGAGGTATTGATAACACGAGTGTTATAAATTCGTGAATATGATTTCAGAATAATTGCATGATTGTGTTATGAGTGGAGATCTTGATTATTTTTTGATTGTTGAGATGAGGTTGATGGGTTGAATGTAAGATTTGATGGTGTTGGATGATACGCGTTGTTATTGTTATGCTGCCAAGTTTTATGTAATAGTGGTCGAAGATGCGAGGTTAGTAGAGGTGTGTGGCTCAATCCTTTGTTTGCATATTTATACGATGTTATACAGTGAAAAAACTTAGGAGGATGGATGTTGATACTCTTCCAGTGGTTTCAATACATTATTATACTGAATCCGACTAGCAAACCTTGTTTGATTGATGTTGTTTTATTTTGTTATGAGTATGTATTATCTGAGATAGTCCTTATATAACAATTGTCGTTTTTAAATATTAATTTATATATATATATATATATATATATATATATATATATATATATATATATATATTTGTATATGTACATATCTATTTTTGGGTGAGGTCATATTGAGAGTTTGAGTGATTTACTTACTAGGCTCTTTAAGCTCACCCCATTTTTCTCAAACATCTCAGGTAGTTTCCCAGCGCAACAATAGTAGTACCATGATTTAATTTGTTTACCATAGCCGCCATTCAGGTTGGTCCAGATATTTATTTTGAGATGAGAGATTTATGATATTTTCATATTTTTCGCAGACTTTTGCTGTAAACATTTCTTTTGAGATTTATTGAACTACATTTTATGAAATATTACTTTCTTTGTAAATTTAGTTAAATCTCCTTTCTAGGGTTGGG
The DNA here is from genome assembly GCA_019454045.1 of Zanthoxylum bungeanum. NCBI lineage: Eukaryota > Viridiplantae > Streptophyta > Magnoliopsida > Sapindales > Rutaceae > Zanthoxylum > Zanthoxylum bungeanum. Next base: position 2,903 of record SKCR01042688.1, read on the forward strand.
CTCGCTCTAGAGAATGGGTCATGACACTATGTTAGTAAGAATTTCTCCATTAATGATATGAGATATGCCTATTTTATAATAGATATAACACTTTATGGAGATAGAACAAAGAGGTTCATCCAACTCTTTCAGTCAAAGTACATTGATTTGATCCTTGAAAGGTACAACTTTATTAACTATAAGAAAGCCAATTTGCCTTTTAGACATATTCATCTGTCTAAGAAAATGTGTCCTTGAATAGATGATAAATGAATGGTCAACCTTATGCTTCCATTGTAGGTAGCATAATGTATGTCATGTTATATACTAGACCTAATATCAGCATGGTTGTAAGTGTTACAAGCCGTTATCAGTCTGATCTGGGTCAAGACAATTGGATGTCTATAAAATATATCCTAAAAAACCTTAAATGTACTAAAGATAAGTTTCTTATTTATAGAGAAAACGACTTACTAGTGAGAGGATACATATATTCAGATTTTTAGAATGATCCAGATGATAAAAAGTCTACATCTAGTTTTAAGTTTTCTCTTAATGGTTGTTCTATTAGTTGGAAGAGCGAGGTTCGACCGATAATTCCACCATAGAGTCATAATACATTACCGCTTATGAAGCTACAAAAAGAGCTGTCTGGATTAAAAAGTTTATTGTAGAGCTTAGAGTAGTCCCATTTATAGTGGATCTCATTCCATTTGTTTGTGAAAATAATGGTGCTATAACTCAAGAAAAGGAACCTCGTGCTCATCAGAAATCTAAACATGTGGAACGAAAATACCATATAATTAGAGAAATTTTGGCTAGAAGTGATATTATAGTTTGTAAAGTACGAATTGAAGAAAATGTATTGGACCCATTATTAAGGCTTTAACTCCCAAAGTTTTTGAAGCACACGTGGAGTCAATGTGGATTAGATACCATCATGAATGGCATTAGATCAAGTGAGAGTACTAGAAATTGTCATCGCACATCATTTTTGTATGAAAATTTATTATTTATACAATATAATGTTTCTTTATAATGATTATTTATTTATATGTATGGTCAATTCTTACTTTTATTTATTAGGTTACTATAAAATTTAGAGATTTCGAGTTACACTCAGAATGTTATATAAATTTAGTAAAGATCTGAGAGTTACAACATATGGCAATATATTTGTAAGAGTTGTAATTATGTTGAGAAATATCCACATACTTTCACATATAAATTATTTCTGGTCTTGGTCTATTGACAGGGGTAGATCATTAGATCGGTAAGACTAGTGTATTTTATATATATGTAATGGTCATACGGTTTGTCTCGACAAACTTTGAGCTTAGCGAAAGTTTCTATAAAAGTACATATATTCATTATTGGAATGAATATCAAATAAACTCATAGAAGACGACCAATAAATATTCCATAAACTATCAATTTTTTCTTCTCGAGTTGAGCAGTTATTGTGGTTCTTTGACTAGAGACACCACAATGGTCTTTTGAGTGATTCTTAATGCCTGATACCATGTATTTCCGAAATCTTTTACCGTCTGATTGTCGGATGACTGTGGGACCCGATGCTTATAAAGATCGGTGCGTGTTAATATTAGGATATGTCAATCCATATGGTTGGATTATGTTTGTTGATGCTTCATGTTATATTTCAGAAATCTTTTGGCCGAACGTACATTTTAGAAAAATTTTCTAGAACATTGTGAATAATATTGGAAAAGAGTTTTCTATACATATTATTTATTATTAGAATATAATCATGAAGATGTGTTTATATATTGAGTAGATAACGTTTTGATAGTAAGATGATAACCTTACTTAATAGAAGACGGTATGACAGAAGAACTATACGTTAATGTTATAACTTGGACTTGTATGGTTCAGTACCTCGTGATTGTTTTACCATGAATTATAGGTGGGTAGGACTTCATGGATATGTGTGTGTGTTTCTGTGATTGTTCAATCCAATAATTCATGATATGAATTAAATTAATTACTATTATATCAAGAATTGATATAAGATTATCGTTTAATTTAATTGTTAAAATATAATGCAATTATGATTTGCATTAATGTAGTAATTAAATTCATATATTAAATGTAATTATTAAATTATATGCAAATTAATTACTATAATTATACAAGTAATACTATTACCTAATTAAATTAACAATGGTTAATTCTTAACTAATATTTATGGTTAAAGTAACCATAATCAAAAGTCAAGAATTTGAGATAAGATCAAGTTAATTACCCGTGGTGGTTGGAGATCTTTATTATTATATGGTTAAATGTAAACCTATCTAATTTTTGTGATGAGATCAAATTGACCTTGGTTAATGAAAAAGCAAATTGGTTTGGTTAAAATGAAGCTTGGTTAATATATTAAAAAGTTGAAAAAACAAAAGCATTTTATGCTTTCTCATTGTCGAGAGCAATTTGAACATGCATATAAGCCAATTTTTGGCTATTTTGCCAAGTGAACAAACAAAATGTGCAAGAGCTATTTTTCAATTTTGCAGTCGGAGATTTTACTTGCTTCGTTGAAGTTCGGAAGAGATAATTTAACGGTGAGAATTTCCAATGATTCAAAAAAAATAAAAATACAGAAACCAAGCTTAAAAACCTTATCAAAATTAACAGAAACACAATAGAAAAAGCATAACAATAATCCGTAAGTGTTAAGTATGAACTAATGTAATTTTTTTATTTAAAATTTTAAGGGTTTCAAATGTTGAAATCCTAGGAAAATTTAGTTATAATTCTTGAATAATCTACTTAGATGTTGTTGAGAAAATACGTTTCTTAATCTACACAATAGAAAAAGCATATTAGTTTTCAGATGAGTCTGGTGTGCCCGAGACTCAGCTCGACACCAATCGCCTATACTTAGATGTTGTTGGAGTGGATACTAAGAAACGTCGAGTTTACGGTCTTGGCTCTCTTGCATCGCTTTCATATCCAGATTCGTTATGCAGCTCCAGTAGATCGTACTACGGTACGACTTTTGATGATACATTTGAGCAACGGGTACAAGAGCGAGTTAGATGCAGACTATATAGCAACGACTGGATGAAGAGCAACGAAAGAGAAATGAAGAGATGCAACGACTAGAGGAAGAGCAGCAGAAGAGAAATGAAGAGATGCAACGACTAGAGGAATAGCAGTGGAAGAGAAATGAAGAGGTGTTTGATCTCAAACAGAAGATGGTAGAGATGAAGCGGTATTTTCAGATGATGAGAGACTTGAGTTCACAGCCTTCCTCAGTCTTCCTCTTCTGGTCCACCTTATCATCTGACTAATTATGAGCAACCAGGGAATGATGATTAATTTATATGTATATTTTTTATATTGTACTTTTTTAAATATTATAATGTTTAAATAATAAAATTTTAATTTTATTATTTATTTTGTTTATTTTATAATTCAAGTAAATAATATATTTATTTTATAATTTTACTAATATTATTTAAAATAAAATTAATTTCTCGAACGATGTGGAAAATGAAAAATTAATTTCTTATAGGGATTGTACGATATATGTCGACTTGTATGGTTCAACACGATTATCTATAGTCGTCATGATTTGTGAGTGTGTAAATTATGTACACGAAATGTGTTCAGTGATAGATACACCTGAATTTAGAGAGTCCTACTAATAAATCGTAGAACACTAGAACAAGTTACTATGAATAATTTGATTATTCATAACGTTACATATGCCTAAGATATTTTTACTAGTAGTATATATTTGTATTTGAAATGATACCTTTTTTTTTTTTTTGATTTGATTATAAGCAATAGGGCACTAGCAAATTGAAGGTCATTTCGAGTCGGCATATCTTTTTGATGGGATAATTAATATTGAAGGTCACTTGGCTCATGTGTATTGCATGTCCCATTATACTGTTTGAGGATTTGCTGCTTCTGCCACATCAAGCAAAATTTTATGTAATTATTATTATCATTATGTTATTACTAGTTCAAGTAATGCAAGTATGACATTAGGTTACTTATCAAGACAGGAGTTGATATTAATTATTCATGATATTTTGCTATCTATTAATTGTACTAATCAGATTAAAATTTAAAATATATATTGATCAGAAGCGGAAAATACAATATTATTCAAACAAAACAAACGCGTACGGCACAAACACACACACTGGTTTTCCTTTATTTAATGGACAGTACTCTAGTTGAGCCATCCTCGTAGCTCTGCCATAACTTGCATGTGTAACCCAAGCTAGAATTTAATACTAACAAGTTTATTACAAATATTATTATGGAGCTCCTGCAATCTTCTGACTGACATGATAATTGGAAGCTTCTTTTTTTCCAGTAGAATCAAAAGTCTCATTCTCAGGAGTATGTGTTGTTAACTTTATAATATCATTGGAATGATCATCAAACACCAACTCAAACGCACGACTGTGATCAACATGTTGTGAGTATGTATTAGCATCGGCTGCGAATTTCCAACATATATGATAGTTTCCATCATCCCAAATCGACATAATGAGATGACTTGCAAACCTTCCATCTGGTAACTTCCCTACGTAGTGAACTTCTACTGGATATTCCTTTTCCCCAAGCCACATTTCTCCCAATACTTCTTCCTTTCCAGCAAGTACATACTCTTTATCACTTGAATCGTTCTTGTTATTTACCTTTATGACACCGGGCCAGTTAGAAATCACCTTTCTCAAATTCAGCACCATCGGATCCTATGTGGTCAAAGAAATATAATTAAGATGATACATGCCATCCTGCCTTTCCCTTCCTTTATATAACCAAAATGAGAAAAGGCATGACCATTCATTAATGGCCTTTCCCTTTGGTAAAAGGCATGATTAGTTTATTAAAATATTATTAATTAATATTAATATTAATTTATAATAATAAATAAAATATATTAATAATTAATAATTTATCAATAATTAATAATTAATAATAAAATAATATGTAATAATTTAATAATAGAATAAATTAATATTTATCAATTTAATACATTAAGAATTAATTAAAAAATAATTTATTAATACACAATTTATTAATAATTAAAAAATAATCAATAATTAATAATAAAATTGTATTTAATATTTTATTAATTTAATAATTTAATAAAAGAATAATTTAATATTTAGTAATTCAATACATTAAAAATTAATAATAATTAATAAATATAAGTAATAAATTAATATATAATTATAACTAATTGTATTTTTATAACTTTTTAATAATTCATTCCGATTACTAGATAAAATAAACATATCAATGATAATATCATTTCATTCTGATTTCGATTCTTACAGTTAAGTAAATAACTTATTCGAATTTTGATTTACCATTCCGATTTCATCTTGTTTCGATTACGGGTACGTAAACAAACAATTAAGGTTTTATAATGATAGAGCGCTGTTTGCTGAGTTCATCTATATATTTAATGTAGTGGGTAAGCAGAAGGTACGACTTTATAAATATTTTCACTTTCCAAAGAATTGTTTAAATCAATTATCCATTTGGGTTTTCTTTTGACCATCTATAACATATATTTAATGTAGTACGTAAGGTGCGTAGTAGGTACAAATTTATGAATATTTTCACATTTTAATCATATTGACCAAAAACAGCTTATTTATTATTACTATATGTACTATGAGGTTATCATTTCCTTTTACTAAGCAATAATCAAATTGGGGTTGTTGAGTATTCAGTTTTTTTTTTTTTTTTTTTTTTTTTTTTTTTTTAAATCATTCGAAATTTCACCGTCAAACCACTCTTTCGGACTTAAGTGGAGCAGGTAAAACTATCGACTATCTCAGACTCTTACAAGAAACGCACTCTCTGGATTCGAACCCAGGATCTCAAGTTTCCTACACCATCAAACTATGCCCATTGGGGACAGTATTCAGTCCATTAGCATATTTACTAAAAAAATTCGCTGATTACACATAAATTATTGAAATGAACACAATTGAAATTAGTATTAACAAAAACTAAATGTTGTGATTCACCGATCACTTTAGAGAATATTTGAGGAAAAACCGAATCACTTCTATTACTATCAAGAATAGAATACACAAGTTTACAACTAGAAACTTATAAACAAAAACCTCAACACTCTCTCTATGTTTACACTCAACTTTGGGATGTCTTAAACTCAAAACCGAGCTATGAATTTATAGTACATTTCTTGCCCAAAATGTCAACAAAGCTTACAGTAAACCCACCAAAAGTAGGTTGGCTTCTTCTTCCATTTTCAACTCCCCTTGATTCTTGGCAATCACCACCTAAAGGTGGCTTGGAGTCTTCTCATAGATGCATGGCAGCTACTTATATGATGGGAAGCTTCCTGGCAGCTTCATACATGCCTGTAGACTACTGCTGGAATCCTACACTAAATATACAATTTCTCTCAATATTTATTTATCACACCCATTTAAAAAATTTTAAGCCAAGATGAATTAGATCTTAAATTAGTGAAGAGTTTTACAGTTATCATATTAAAGAAATCAAATCAAACCCAATTTTCTTGTCATCCCAATAATCTTTTTGTTCAATATAAAACTCAGGGAAAAAAAAATAAAACTTTATTCAATTAATGTATTGCTATCATCTATTTTTTCTTTCGACCGCTCAAAATATATTTAATGTAGTGGGTAAGTAATTGGTATGACTTTATAAATATTTTCACATTTTAAAGACGATCAAATTGTCGTTTCCTACAATTCCAATATAATCAATTTGGGATAGTTGATTTTGGCATCTGATAGCATATTTATTTATTTAGTGGTATATATGTCATCCAACAATTTTTATCGTCACAACTGATTCAATAGACCATATAAAAATCGGTGGATAGCGAGTAGGACTTTACAAAAATCGATGGTCGCCATCTTTGATTTATAGAATTTATACCCTAATTGGATGGTTTAAAAAAAGAAAAATGATTTTTGAATCTGTTTGATCTAGATCAATAAGGTTATTTTGCTCAATAAATAATATCTAGATATTTTATACTAAATTTGTCTTTGATTCAAATTTCATTCAAGTAAAATTTGAATTCTAACCATAACCAATGTTTTACTATTTTTTTTGATAAGGTAAATAAATAAATAAATAAATAAATATATATATATATATATATATATATATATATAAATATTTGAATCGTTGGAAACCCCACCGCCAAATCACTCATTCCGGACTTAAGTGGAGCAGGTAAAACCTCCGGCTGTCCTAGGCTCTTACAAGAAACGCACTCCCTGGATTCGAACACAAGACCTCAAGGTGAGATCTTTAACCGTACACCACCAAGCCACGCCCACTGGGGACTAAGGTAAATATATTAATAAAAAGAAACTACAAAAACACAGAGACATACCTCAGTGAGAATAACCTATGAAGGATAGGCCATCCAAACTAAATAACTATAGCCAAATAGGCTAACAACAAAAACAAAGAAAGGAAATTCAAAAATATCGTCAGATAATTGTCAAGAATGATGAAACGATCTATTATCATAACATGGTTTCACCTTCTTAAACAAACTTGCACGTTGTAGGCACTGCATTTTTGCATATAAGTCCATATGATGAGTCTCATTTGGAGACACTACCCTTTTAAGTCACGGAAGTCGCGGGAAACGGACGTCGGAAGGGGAAATTCAGAATAAGCATGTCACCAGATTCATTTCACAAGTTCAATGTTTTCGTTCATGCTGCGTTCGTGACCACGTTCGAACGTCAAGCAGATTGCGGGCGTTCGTGTAGCGTTCGAATCGGCGTTCGAACGGTGTCGGTATTTCTAGTTTTGCTGCTAGCCTCACACCCAAGCCCAATTAGCCCACCAAAGCGCATAAAACACATCCAAATTAATAAAACACATATTTAACACATGGGGAATTAAATAAAATCTAAAAATCATATACCAAATTAAAATAAATATCAAATAAAATCATGCCTAATTAAAATCAATCAAAAATATTATATACCAAACTAAACAAATTGTATGCCTAATCAAAACAAATTAAATATATTAACTTCCTAAACCAACCAAATTTTGTCCCCCAATCAATCTTAGGCTTTCCTTGCATGACACCAAATCATATCCTCATTTAATGCACCAAATCCCTTCCTTGTCAAGCAAGGATTCACCCATCCCCTTTGCCTATAAAAACAAAGATATTCCAACCCTTGAGTCCTCCTCACTCTTCACGCATATACAGCAAAAAAAGAGCTCTCAATTCACGCCCAATACACAAAAACAACAAGAAGCAATTTTCTTTTCCTCTCTCTAGCATTCACGCCTAACCCTAAGCAAAAAATAGTCCCCACTGCTGCACAAACCACCGAATACACAGCCCTCCACAGCCCCTCTAAACACCTTAAAATAGCCCATAAAATACCTTAAAACAGGCCCTAAAACACCTAAATCAGTAACTAAAAAACTGCACTTTTAACATCCAAAACAGTAGCCTAAAACATCAAGAGCAGTGTCCGAAATACAGCAGCAAAACAGCAGCAAAACAGCAGCGAAATGGAGGGAAAACAACAGCCCGAACAACGAAGCAGCGAAGGGAAACATTGAACCAGTGAACCGGAGGAGTTGCGGAGCATCCACCCTTCCGACGACCGCGTACGGTACTTCCGAGAGTCGACATAAAAGGTTAGACCTGATGGCACTCTTCGTATTTATTTTTATTCATCTTTTAATCGTTTTAGTTATTTATTTCGTATGAGAGTCGTTCATGGATGCATGTTGTGGCTTTGAATAAAATGGAAAATATGTCGCCTCTTGTGGTATATAGGATGGAAACCCAGACATAAATTCCATAGCCGAATGGCGGTAAAAGGGCAGGCTCTAGCCGATATCATACTTGGGATACAACTCCACGTACCACTTGAGCAAACAACGCATATTTTATTTTATATTGTTTGATTCGTTTATTATCCGTTATTTAAATTCTGTATGTTATTTGTTTGTGTAATGATGAGATAAAGCGTATGAGCTTAGTAAGTTGGATTAAAGGTCCTCCATTTCGAGGGGTTAAAATCCTTTACCACGATGCTTTGCCGCGCCGGATGACGTATATTCGGTTGAATGTAAGATGTGTTCAATCGGGCATACAAAGTCCGATATCATTGTCTTTATTTTTATATGCATTATGTCATTAGCGCATGGGCTTAGTAAGTTGGATTAAAGGTCCTCCGTTTCGAGGGGTTAAAATCCTTTACCACGATGCTTCGCCACGCCGGATGACGTATATTCGGTTGAATGTAAGATATGTTCAATCGGGTATACAAAGTCCGATATCGTTGTCTTTATTTTTTATGCATTGTGATATTAGTGCATGGGCTTAGTAAGTTGGATTAAAGGTCCTCCGTTTCGAGGGGTTAAAATCCTTTACCACGATGCTTCGCCGCGCCGGATGACGTATATTCGGTTGAATGTAAGATGTGTTCAATCGGGCATACAAATTCCGATATCGTTGTCTTTATTCTTATATGCATTATGTCATTAGCGCATAGGCTTACTAAGTTGGATTAAAGGTCCTCATACTTCGCCGTGCCGGATGACGTATATTCGGTTGAATGTAAGATGTGTTCAATCGGGTATACAAAGTCCGATATCGTTGTCTTTATTTTTTATGCATTGTGATATTAGCGCATGGGCTTAGTAAGTTGGATTAAAGGTCCTCCGTTTCGAGGGGTTAAAATCCTTTACCACGATGCTTCGTCGCGCCGGATGACGTATATTCGGTTGAATGTAAGATGTGTTCAATCGGGCATACAAAGTCCGATATCGTTGTCTTTATTCTTATATGCATTATGTCATTAGCGCATGGGCTTAGTAAGTTGGATTAAAGGTCCTCCGTTTCGAGGGGTTAAAATCCTTTACCACGATGCTTTGCCGCGCCCTTTAGCCCGTTATTATTTATTATGTGTCATCTATTCATCCGATCACGTATGTGTCATGTTGTTTACTGTATTTTGGAGGTCACTGCTGTAACCCCATTCGAACGCGTTTCAGAATGCCGCACGAACGCATGTTTTCTGTCTCAGTTCGTTCGAACATGTTTACAAACGCTACTCGAACGCGAACCTTCTGTTTACCGTTCGAACGCGGCTACGAACGCCGTACGAACGCCCACGATAAACAGGTCATTTTCATCACATGTCATGCATAATTGTTTCTTAGGTGATTTCTCTTGTATCATATAATCAATCATATTATTTGTATCCCTGCGTTTATCTGTTTGTTGTGTTCATGAGATGGTATTCGAGCATGATTTAGCCTATTTAGTTGTTCATTTTCAAGCATGATTAGTCATTTATTTTGTGTTTGGATTTAGCATTATATTTAGGTTGTTCTTTATTTTCCGCATTATACGATCGAAGTATGTTCATGAGATTGCCGTGCGCTATTGCATGTTTTCCGTTATTCCAATTTGCTTCCATGCATGATTGTATGATTTTTCTCTACTGGCATGCCTATGATCGAATGTAATGTGCTTATGACATTGTATGCTAGCCGTATTTATCTCTATGCATGCAAATTTGGACATAGATTACATGCAAATAGGTTGTATACAAATTGAGACATAGATTAAATGCAAATAGGTTGTATGCAAATCCGGACATAGGTTATATGCAAACTTAGATATGAACCTTGTATTTATGCATGCGAACTTAGGAGTAAATTATCCTTGGAAATAAATGTTGCTTAGGTTTGGTTGAATTATTGCACAAATCATTTTATTACAAGTGGCATAAGTAAGGGACCATTCCGAACCCAATGGTTTGAGGTATTCCCTTGCGAGGGGTGAGTGCGACCTTAAATCTTTGTCCCGATTCACACCGGGTGGCGACTCCATCATTCTCCGGTTTAGTCCCCCGCGGGCTACTCCGTACTCCCAACCGGGCCGCGAGCCCGGAACAGTATGCGTCGCCCAGTTTCTGTGTTCCCACACACGTGTTTGCACGGTAAATACAATATCACTCAAAATAGCATTAAGAGGGCGAGGAAGCTCACTATGCAGACGAACATTCATCTTCCCCAAAATAAAGTATACTGTAGCTGTAAAAGAAAGCCAAATAATCAAATAATATAATGAACCACCGCTATACTGCTCCATCCATGAGACTGTCTATAGTCAATCACAAATATGACAAACAATACCGTATTTAGCCAAGTAGAAAATGAAACCCTAGATGAAAAGTGCACTGGAAGAAAAAAGTGATCAACAACCTCTCTAGAATTACTACAAAACACATATGTAAACTAATCATAAATGCCAAAGACCATCAACCTGTCTTGAATATATAGGCTACCCTGAATCACAAAGCAAATAATGAAAATATGTCTTAGAAATGTCTTACGAAACCACAAAATCCTACTCCAGCTCACCCGACTACCTCTTAGCTGCAAAACCTCCCAAACAACTCCTAACCAAGAAAACACCCTTAACATCATCCTCTCAAACCAGCTCATCCTCCCTTGAACTATTAGGAACACAATCCAAAGGCAGATTACGGGCCAACTCGAGAAGAGCGACCGATATAGCTAGGGCCAGTGCCACGGAAATCCATCAATAGTAGAAGCCACCCTAGCTATCATATCCACGGAAATCCACCGACTATTTCATTACCAATGATACCACTGAAGAAGTCTCCGACTATGTGACTGTCGATCGTGACTATGAAGCATACCACATAAACAATAGTTGGATATTGGATTATCTGACGGGCTGGGGAGACCTTTCTGCTCCGGTGCTCCACGTCGATGCAGATCCTCATGTTGGATTTCAACTTCCAGCGAATAATAGGTTTCAACTCTTTATTATTGAGGCGGTGCTCTCCGTGATTGGTATCTTTAAGGGATACATGTTTCAACCCGGACCAAGGCCAGGAGGGCGTCACGGCGTATGGTTGGTGATGTTGTCGGACGACCACTAGTGGAGGTTTTCTCGGTGACAATTAATAAAATAAATGGAAATTCCAACACTAGAGGTGACATTTATGGCACAATCAAATTCAGTGATGGGCTGAGTATTTCTCAATGCATTTATAATCAATGACCGAATGATTCCGAATCCATCCACACGAGTGAAACTATCTCGCTAAATGGCCCGCCTCGATGCATCTCAGCCTACGATTACTTCATCTTTGAAGTGGCTCTCAAGAGTAAGGAAGGGTTATTCGAGGATGATGATGTCAGCAAATGTGAGATCTCATGGGATGTTATGAACACCACCGCCAACAAGTATGACGAGATCATACGTCATCAAGTTACTGGCCAAAATGGTGGATTGGTCATAATAAAATATGCAGTTTTAAACGATGCAGTGCAGGCAAGGATAGAGGTTACACTGATAAACACAAATGAGAGAGAGGTGATCGATGTTTATGGACAAATTACTGCTCACAATAACATAATTGGAGAATAAAATGTGCTCTTTTGGAAGACATCTCGTAAGTACATAAATGTAGCGCCTGGGCAGATGATTCGGTTATCCAAGTCAGTGGTAGCTGTGCCTTTGAACTCCACCCTCATAGTTAGGGCTGATCTAAAAGAATTCAACAGTTTTGGTCCTGACGATGAGATTGCCCATGGACAAGCAGCATTCTCTGCTCAACTCACTGGTACAAATGAGCATGATATTTCTACTGTTAGTCCTACAAGGTATCGTATCAAAGTGAAGGTCACTTGGAGTTGGTATGTCTTCTGAGATAACAAATGTTTCTGGCAAATTAAAGGTTACTTGCACCCTATATAAGTGTACCGTTATACTGTTTGTGGATTTGCTTCTTCTACCACATCATGCAACATGTTTTTATGTTATGTCATGTGTTATGTTATTTTTATTATTTTGTAATTGCGAGTTCAAATCATGTAAGTGTGACATTATATTACTTATCAAAAGTTGAGATTATTCATGTTTTTGTGATGAGAATCCTATGGGAACACAACCCTTACAACCCACAAAGATTACAATATCATCTGTTGACGACTGATTTTCGTCTCAGGGGCAATATTGGGATAGTGCTCTCGGGAAAATCCTCCTTCAACCTTTAATTTTTTTGGTTATGAGAGGACCAAAGGTAAATTTGGTAAAAGATGAGAAAACACACAAATTGACAAGAGAGTCTTAACGTGGTTCGGCGGAGCGAATCCAATCTACGTCCACGGGCACAAAACGGTGAAGGTTTTTTTTATTGCCAAGAACTGACCCGACTGACCTGTTCTCAGCGAGGTCTCAACGTGGCCAAGCATTTTAAAGAGTTTTACATGTAATGTTTACTTTCTCTTACATTATAAGTTTTCTATGCCAAAGACCCAGCCCCTACAAATGAGACTACCATCCCTTTATATACTAATAAAGTGCAACAATGTTCCTCCAATTTTATGACCGTGTGATCTTTGACTGATTGACGGGTTCTCTGCCCTAAGTCTGCCCTCGCCGAAAGTAAGCCTACCATCTGACGGCTTGTCACATCACTCTGCTTTCCCCACTGCAATACGCAACAATAATGATGATAGCCTGTAAAGTGCCTTTGAGAAATGACACGTGTCGAAGAAAAGATCCAGCCCTTCTGACCTTATATCGGTCTTCAGGAGGTCGGCCAGGTAACTTGCCGAGATCCCAAGATTATTTTCCGTCTCGATCCGAAATACTTGAGCTCATCTTCCGCGGTACTGAAGGTGAAAAAGAAACAAACCAGGCCCCGATCTAGTATGGTCGGCCATAGCTCTGATGTGGTCGGTCTATAAAACTGTGTCGTGCTACATCCTCTGGTCGGTCATGTTCCTCAACGGAGCTCCATGTCGGGCCGAGGAGTCGATACATATCCCCTGACCCTTGGTCCTCTAGAGGAGGTAAATTCTCTTCCTTGCCCTTACTGAACTGTACAAAAGACTCAGCAGCAGAAATCCCCATCAACATTTGTCCCTTACAAAAGATTATAAGTGAGCCGATCAACTAACTGGTGGCCTGACTCAAAATAACACAGATAACCTCCTCGGGCCTTGATCAAACCATCCTCGGTTTGTTCCATGCATCTAGTTTGAAAATACTGACGTTTCCCCAACTAACTTCCCAACTGAGTCAAATTCCTCTTCCACCCTTATGGTAGCCGTCACTCGAGAACCGTAATCCATCATATCTCTATAAATGCCCATCAAATCAACTTTAGGGTTTCGCCCGAACGCTCCACTTGTCAGAAGCTCATGGTCTTCCCGCCAAAAACTCAAATCAACCGGCTGTTCTCGAGGTACGCCAAAGGTCTTTCAATCTCAGTCGTTCATACCAACCTGATCAGATGGAGCCCAAAGATGACACGCGGCACACATCCGAAGATTATCCTGATCCAACAGCCATAAATAAACCATTCTGACTATAAGAAAGCAGAGCCATGCTCCACAACTCTCAAACTATAAAAGCTACCTTGCTCACGAGACCAGCAGACTTCCGACCATCCAGATCAACATCCGACTCTTCTTCAAAAACAAGTAAGTTTCAGTTCAACTCTTTCCCTTTACTCGCAGTATTTTACCATTGATGTTTGGTGTTTTAGGATTTTCTTCTAGTTGTTGCTCGTTATTCTTACTCTTCTGACATGCTTATCTCCTCATTCAGTGTTGTAAGTTTTATCCCTGATTTAGTTTTGGGTGTGTGATATATGTGTTTTCTGGTTGAAGGATGGGTAGTGTGGTAAGATATATGTGTTTCAGGTTTTTTTAGCTTTCATGTTTTGGTTTTATGTGTTTAGGAAGAGACTTGTTGTTTGCGGCCACGGCTAGGGCATTTAGAGATTGTAGACATAGGTTCCCGGTAATTAGAATAGTTGTTGATCTCACGACACCTTAAATCGACCACTGACCTTTTTATATTTCATGGCGGCTGTCAGGCATGTCTGACTCTGGATCCTTCGATACTGGATCGTAATACGCAATACTACGTATGCTGCGCCTGACAAAGATTATATATTCCTGAAAAGAATATTTCTGGAGAATTAGGTAGGCACGGTGCTTTGCTAGAAGCCAACCATGTCTTGTGAATCGGTAAGAATGTGGTACCGAGTACGCACGTATTCGGATAGTCCGATAACCGTATTTATTGCCACTATATCCAGGGATCTCTTGGGTCGCTTCCCGAAGATTCACCGATGACATTTGACTCGAATAAGAAAATTAATCTGGGATTAATTATGAGAAAGAAAATTAATCTGGGATTAATTACGGCAATAAATTAATCTAGGATTAATTAAAAGAGAAAGAATTAATCTGGGATTAATTACGTCGAGAATTTATCTGGAATTAAATTCGTCGAGAAGATAGAACGCGATTAATTTAGAATTAATCGGTAAAGTAAATTTAATAGTGAAATTAGATTTTACTATTTAATTTATTTAATTGGGCTAAAATAATATATTGGATATATTAAATGAAATTAGATTTCAAAGCGGAATTAAAATTGAATTTTAATTCGGGTGAATGAATTAATTTAGAATTAATTCATAAGCGACTTTCGTAATAATTTTACAAGACATTATATTTAATTAAATTGGATTTAATTAAGTCGCAACGGAAAATTTGTTTAATTCGGAATTAAGCGAACCCGAGCCCAAGCGAAGTTGCGTGTTGGATTAGCCGACTTAAATTTGGAATTTAATAAGTGGTGTGGTACATAAAGTATTTATATTGATGTTCAGAATTTGTTTTAAACATGATACTGACTTCTATTGAGATTTATCTGCGAATTGGAAACGGGACGAAAGTTGCTGTTTTAACCGTAGATACCTAAGTTTAGGAACTACCCTCGGGTGTGTACCTAAAATTGGAAACTGTTATAATGTAACTAGTTTGACTAGAAACATTATCTCTATATCGTGTATAACCCGTTGCGGGTGTACCTTTATATTCTAGAACACTAAGGTGTTTCATTATATAAAGATGATATTGAGATAAACACATTAGATGTGAATAACAGAATTTATATTTTGAATATAAATAATATCTCAAATATATAACATGACAAATAAATAGCTCAAGTTAGACTAATGATGGAAGTTGGTATTGGCAAGTTGTTGGTTTAGTGAAAGGCTTAGTTTATTTGTATTTTACTCTAACCAAAACCAACACACCACTTGGCTATTTAAACAAATGAATTTTGGAAATTTGTGTGTGTGGTTACTATTCACAGCAACACAAAAATTCTTTCTTCCCTTCACTGTAGTGGGTGAACTTCTCCCTTCTTTTTCTTGAGTTTTGTTGCAAAACCAAGTGAGCTAGCATTCAAAGGAATCAAATGAGGTGATAGGGAAACCCATCCTAGAGTCAAAATCAACAAAGCAAAGCTTGGAGCTTCATTACATCCTTAGAAATTTTGAAATCTCCTTAACCGATCAATGTGAGTATTCCGCAACTCCATTTGATTAATTCACACACAAATCACTCTTAGATGATCTTGGCATGTTTTAGGAACACTAACAATGGTATCAGTGCGATCTAAGTTTGATTTGGAATTCTAGGGTTCATGGACTTTAATTTGGGAATTTATGCTTGGAGTATGTATTTTCTTAAATTGATGGTTTGGTTGAGCTTGGATGATATTGGATTGGATTTGTACATCTTAGGAATTGTGATAAATTGATTAGATTAATTTTCCCCAATTTGTATGTTTGGCCGAATATGAGCCTTAGGAATGCTCATGGTTAAGTTTTGAAATTTAACAATTGGATGTGTTGATGGCATGAAATGAATCTTAGATGTTGATTTAATTAGGTTGAAATCAAATTGGATGTTAATTTTGTTGCCATTGCCGTGAGCTTTGTAGCATGTTATTAGATTGATTTTGCTTCAATTTGTGTTGGACATGAACAGGAAATGTAGAGCATGATTAATTGCATTAATTAGTGTTTTGGAAGCATTAGATTAATTAATTAATTATGGTAATTACACTTGAATTGAATTAATTTGTAATTTGGAATAATGAGTTAATTTAATTTATTGTATTTGGGCTTAATGGGCTTGGTTGAGCCAAGTTTGGTTTATGATAATTGGTTGGATCCAGTTGGGCCTAAAACTATTTCTATAAAGTCCAAATATGATAATTGGGCCTTTAAAATTTTAATTGGGCCTAATGGGCCTAAATTGATTTTTGGCATATGGTGATTCCTAATTGGGCCTTGGCATCTTGGGTTTGACCCATAATTGCCAAAGCCCATGCCTAAAGAATTAATTAAAAGCCCATTGGACTTTAATTGAATAGTATTGGATACTAATTGGGCATTTGAGACCCAATTGGATTGGATTTGGAATCCAAGTCCTTAAAGGCACTATTGAAAGCATAATTATTTAATTTGGAATTAAATATGAATTAGTATTGAATATAATTTAAATTGGATTTAAAATTGTAGTTCGATATAATTCAAGAATACGTACTTTGAGTATTTATTCTTTAACGAGTTGGACTCGCGCAAATCAAATCGTTGTTTGAACATTGGATGGTCACAAATCAAAGATTAATTAATTGGGTTAGATTGATTGATAACATGCTTTGTGTGAATACTTGGATGTATGTATGAATAATGTATATCGGATGGATATTAGAAGGGTGTGGGTAATTTTAGAAATTGTTGTAATAAATGAGAATTTATTAAATTGGACCTGCGTGTCCAGCCTATTACCTATTTTCTCATTGTATTTCTCTTCTCACCAATTCCCCTCAATGTAAATGAGGTTTCTTTAGAAGTATTATGTAATTGGGTAGAAATATGAATATTGCTAGCGGGAGAGAGGAAAGAGAGAGATTTGTTCTAGGAACAAGTTTGTTGTATATCTATCCGCATATCATTATTAAATTTTATTGCGCCTTATTATGATTTTAGAATGCATGCTTAAGGGTGTATGATGAGACCTAATTAAAGATAATAAAATGGTTGCCAAATCGTGACAAAAACCCTCATTTTATATTAAACGTTTTTCCTTCCATTGAGTGATTTTCTCTCAAGATCCAAGATTGGCACTGGTTTGTTGGCCAAAGTCAAGACCTTTGTCCATAACGGATGTGTTTGAATCATGAAGGCTTTGTTCCATATCGTACGCCTTGGGCAAGTTGTGATTTGTTGGCCAAAGTCAAGGTCACTTCTTGTTCATCGGCCTCGATTACGAAGCTTTCCCACTGTCAATGGGTCATACTTGACTGGTTTCATTAAGCTTGTTGAGCCAAAGCCAAGGCTTAGTTGATTCAGAGGAAAAAGGTTAGGGAATATATTGGATATATTGACATATATTGGATATATGTTTCGGACTTGGAGGTCCACCTACTGGATCTAGGAATTGGATGAGATCCAATTGATCTTAGAGATCTACCTAGTTAAGTTTCATACAACTTGTTGGCCAAAGTCAAGGTTGTGTGTTATTTAACGGGATCCTAGCCCACTAGGAAACTAGGTTTCCCGAGTACTCCACAGAGGGTTAGAGGCTTGCCGAAAAATAGTGGGAGGCAAGTATTAATTTGTAATTTTGTTTAGATACTTGCCAACACGCGCTCATTTCATTTTTTCGTCACTAAAAAAAATTTATATATATTAGTTGGACTAATATTCAATTGTTGTTTTAATTAAATAGTTGGATTATATTCAAATTACATCATTTATAGTTGGTTATATAATTGGATTATAGTAATCAATATATTGAATTTAACCGATCATTTATAGTTGGTTATATAATTGGATTATAGTAATCATATATTTGAATTTAACTGATCATTTATAGTTGGTTATATAATTGGATTATAGTAATCAATATATTGAATTTAACCAATCAAATTGTAGTTAATTATATAGTTAGACTATAGTAATCATTACATTAGATTGTACCTGAAATCGTTGATTGGATGGTTGGACTATAGCAATCAAGATGACTTGAAAGATTAGCGTCAAAGGACATAATCCTATGTGATAAATGTCTTTTATGACTTTAATTTTCATATTGGGAAATGAATCTCAGGATAGTCCCGCGAGTTGAGAAGTTACTCTATTTGATATAGCGACCTCACAGGCCTAAGCCCGGAGTTGAGCAAATAGTAGAGCATGAGCTATGGAAGACTCATCGTGATGAAAACTTTAGTGCTCAATCCTTTATGCTTGCCGCAATGACTCTTTAATTTCGTCGTCAAAACTAAGGATTAGATACTTATACCATGATGTTGAAATTAAAGGATCTTCATAGATCTAACCTTAGATCTTAGAAGTAATAATTGCAAAAGTAAACTCTTGGAGAGTTAATGGCTATGCTCAAGGAGACAGAGCCAGAGCTTACAAAAGGACAAGAAGAGCAAGACACATCTTACTTCTACATCCTAGAAGGTCTAGGCTTGCCCGGAGACTTCTAGGGATGTGAAAAATGGAAAAGCCAAAATCATCACAGTCTTCTAGGAAGACAAATGACATATCCCAAGATGTCTGCCTAAACTGTGGCAAACGGGGTCACTAGATGCGTGACTGCCGTATGGACAAGGCAGACATGAAGGAAGTGAAGGCTGGCAAGGCTTCGACTTCAAGAATGTTTGTTATAAACATGTCCACTACTAGTTTAAAAAAATTGAATTTTTGATACTGGATGTGGAACATACATATGTACTGATGTGCGGGATCTGCTGATGAACAGGATACTGACTTCAGATGAGATCGACCTGCGAGTCGGAAACGAGATGAGAGTCACTGTTTTAATAGTAGAAACCTAAGTTTTGGAACTGCCATTTGGGCATGTACTTAAATTAGGAGACTGCTATAATGTATCTAGTTTGACTAGGAACATTATCTCTGTGTCTAGTTTAACCCGTTGCGGGTATACCTTTATATTCTAGAACACTACGTGTTTTGTTTATAAAGATGATATTGAGATAAGCACATTAGATGTGAATAACAGTATTTATATTTAAAATATAAATTAATCTCATACATATAAACATGACAAACAAATAGCTCAAACTGAATTAATCAGATGAGACTTATTTGTGGCATTGTTGTCTGGGACACATTAACAAGACTCGTATATCCACACTTTCGAAGAGTGGATACTAGGACACATTTGATTCTAATTCAAATGATGTCTACGAATCTAGTTTATGAGGCAAAGTGCCTAAAAACACATTTTACTTGGTAAAAGTGCAAATGCCACCGATCTGTTAGCCATCGTTCATAGTGACGTAAGTGGGCCCATGTCTAGCTAGGCTAGAGGTGGATATTAATACTTCGTAACCTTTACGGATGTGGCATCGCGTTACAGTTATGTATATCTTATGAAACACAAGTCAGAAACTTTTGAGTAATTCAAAGAGTTTCGACATGAAGTAAGAAAACAGAACGGTAAAAGTATTAAAAACATTACGGTCAGACCATAGTGTAAAATACTTAAACATATGACTTTCAAGATTACATGAAAGAGTATGGTATTATTTCACAGTGGACTCCTCCCGGGACACCTCAATTTGACGGTGTGTCCGAACAGAGAGACCGAACTTTGTTGGACATGGTAAGGTTAATGATGAGTCGCTCTGAGCTATCAATTTCCTTCTGAGGATACACATTAAACAGTGCAATACTTATTTTGAATAAGGTTCCATGAAAATCTGTTAGACAGACTTCATATTAGATATTAACAGGAAAGAAACTGGGTTTCTCATTCTTGAAGATTTGGGAATGCTGGGCATATGTTTGGATGATACCAAACTAGAACCCAAATCAGATAAGTACCTAATTGTAGGTTGTCTTAGGGAAACCAAAGTATAGTACTTATACAACTCACAAGAGAACAATGTAATTGTTGCTCACCATGCCGTTTTTCCTAAGAGGAATTCCTATATGCAGTGGTAAGTGAGAGGAAAGTAAAACTCAATGAAAATCGGAGTAATACTGTTCCAGACACCGAGTCCCCATAGAACACCAATAGTTCATCAGTGATGAAACTGTACCAATAATATTCGAATACACAAAACCGCGTAGGTTGGAGAGAGTCAGAAAATAACCTAGGAGGTATGGTTTTTTGATCTCACCTCATGTAGATATCAATCTTATTGAGAAAGACGAACCAACTACGTATGAGGAAGTGATACAAGGTATCGACTCCTTTTATGGCAAAGTGCCATGAAGTCCGAAATGGATTCCATGTATACCAACCAAGTTTGGACACTGGTTGATGTACCAGAAGAAATTGTGCCTAATGGTACTAAGTGAGTCTTCAAGGAAGACATACATGGATGGAAACATACAAATGTACATAGCTAGGCTTGTACAGAAAGGGTATCGTCAAAGATATAGTGTCGACTACGACGAAATTTTTTCACCTGTTGCCATGATAAAATCCATTCGGATAATGCTTGCTAATGCTGCATATTTCATTTATGAAATATGGCATATGCACGTCAAAATCGATTTCCTTAACGGAAACCTTTTGGAGGATGTTTACAACATCCTGATAGTTTTGTCGTGCCGAAACATACAAACAAGGTTTGCAAGTTAAATCGATCCATTTATGGATTGAAGCAACCATTGCGTTCTTGGAACCAGCGTTTTGATGTAATCATAATGGTATATGATTTAATTCAAAACCAAAGATGATTCTTGTGTATATAAGAAGGTTAGTGGGGGAGCGCACTGACAATGAATGTCCTATAAGTTGATGATGTATTGCTTCTTAGCAATAACATTCCCATAATATAATCGGTGAAAGCTTGGCTTTCATTAAAATTCTCCATGGAATACCTGGGAGAAGCAGGCTTTATTCTAGGAATAAGGATCTATTGGGATAGATCTAGAAAGCTGCTGACAACCCTCACAGAGTTCGTACGTTTTTTAAAATGTATGTGACCTGATATCTCATATGCTTTGAGTATATGTAGACGCTATAAGGCCAATCCAGGTGATGGTCACTGGATTGATCTAAAGAACATCATTGAGTATCTTGGACGAACTAAGGATGCTTTCTGGAATATGGGGAAATGAGAACTTGAGGTGACTAGGTTCCCCCCTGTAAGTTTCCAGACTGACAAAGACGACTTTAAGTCGCAATAAGGGTACTGTAGGCATTGTATTTTTGCATGTGAAACCCGATGATGAGCCTCATTTGGAGGCACTATCTTTTAAGTCGCGGAAATCGCGGGAAACGGACGTCGGAGGGAAGAGTCAAGAATTGACGGTTTTGTCGGATTTAGTTCACGTGTTTAGCTTCGGGTTCGCTGTGGATCTCCGTTTTAAAACTTAACCTTAGCCCAAGCCCATTAAATCACATCCAATAACATTTAAAATGTATGTCACAAATTAAATACAATTAAATTAAATTGAATTAAAACCAATTAAAATCCATTGAACCAATTGAATTAAAATAAAATTAATTAAAATAATTGAAATTAAAATAACCAATTGAATTAATTAACAAACAAATTAAAAACAAATTAAACATTTACCAATTAAATAAATAGAGAAAATTAAAATGATTAAATAAAACAAATGAAATCTCAATAATCACCTACCAAAATAATAAAAATACTTACCCAAATTAAAGAAATTGCATGCCTAATTAAAATCAATCAACAAATATTATTCCTAACTTAAAATATTATATGCTAATCAACACAAACTAAATATTCAACTTTTCCTAATCAGTCACCAAATTTTGTCCCCCCCAATCAATCAAATCCTTTCCTTGTTTGACACCAAATCCATGCAAACCCTACCCTCTCACTATAAATATAACACTAAACTAAACCCTAAGGGGGAGGACACACACGGCAAGTGACCAATAAAGCAAACAAAAAAACCCTAGATTCATCACCCTCATCTTACTCTCTAAGACACGGCACAAACAGGAAGCAACAAAGAAACCTAATCCTCTCTCTGAATTCAAACCCTAAAACACTCACCACATAGTTTCACACGCCCAGCACCGAGACAGCCCTGACGTTGCACCTTCATGAACCACCACATGCATACCTGCTCACAATAATCGCAGCCTTCACTTGACGCCAACAGCCAATTCCTCACGCCTCACTCAGCCTTCAACAACCCGTAACAGCCACCTAACCCCCCCTACGTAGCATAGCCTTCACTGAAACAGCACATTCATAGATCTCTCTCACCACCACAACCTTACACGCCCCTCACCAGCCCTCTGACTCTTCAAACAAACAAACAAAATTATAAGCAGCTCCACTCACAATAGCCACGCACCCAGCCTTTCACGTAAGCCTTTGCCCGTCACGCCATCTGCCCTGAAGTAGCCCCAAAATCCCTCACTAATAAAATCACGCACAAATCAGCCCACAAATAGCTGACTCTGCACACGTCCCTACTGCATTCAAACTCAACCTCACACTGCCCCTGAACCCTTCCAAAACAGTAACCCTAGCCTCCAAAAATGCCACAAACAGTCGGAAAACAGCCCCTAAACCGACACAGAACCAGTGAACAAATCACCCCGAAACAGTGAGTAAACCAGTCCCCGAAAATACCCCAAAACAGTAGCCTAAAACCACACAAAACAGTAGCCTAAATACAACCAAAACAGTAACCAGAAACTGCAGTAAAAAAAACATCAGAAAACAGTGAAGAAACAGCAGCAAAGTGAGCAAAAACAGCAGGAAACGGAGCAAAAACAGCAAGCAAAATAGCAAACGGTGAGTTAAGACGTTAAATAAGTGAACCGGAAAAGTTGCGGAGTGATAGCCCTTCCGACGGTTGTAAACGCGAGTCCGGAAGACGACTTAAAAGGTTAGACCTGAGGGTACCTTTCACACTTTTTTTATTTGATTTTTATTGATTCTTTTAATTGTGTTTTAATCATTTATTGAATATTGCTTGCATGTGATGTGTGTTGTGGCCATTGATTAAAACGGAAAATACGTCGTCTCTCGTGGTATATAGGATGGAAACCCAGACGTAAATTCCGTAGCCGATTCCGAATGGACGGTAGTGCGGTCTGTACTTGGGATACAACTCCACGTACCACTTGAGTAAATGGAGTATATTTCGCTTTATGTTATTTTGATTATTCGCACTTTATTATTCCGTCTTTTAATTTCCGCATGTTATTTATTTATGTTATGATGCGATCGAGCGCATGGGCTTAGTGAGTTAGTCCAAGGTCCCCTCTTTGAGAGACGAAGAGCCTAAAAGGCCACCTTTGTGACACTACTTCGCCGCGCCGGACGAAGTGTGTTTGGGTTGAATGTACGTTCAATCGGGCATACGAAGTCCTACACTTTTATTGTCTTTATTTCATGTATTGTGATGTGACGCGCATGGGCTTAGTGAGTTAGTCCAAAGGTCCCCTCTTTGAGAGACGAAGAGCCTAAAAGGCCACCTTTGTGACACTACTTCGCCGCGCCGGACGAAGTGTGTTTGGGTTGAATGTACGTTCAATCGGGCATATGAAGTCCTACACTTTTATTGTCTTTATTTCATGTATTGTGATGTGACGCGCATGGGCTTAGTATGTTGGTCTAAAGGTCCTCTCCTTGAGAGACAAAGAGCCCCAAAAGGCCACCTTTACGGCAGTACTTCGCCGCGCCTCTTTTATTTAGTCATTCGCTTCATAATGTCTTTTTGAAAATTCATGCATCATATTGCATTGCGCATGGGCTTATCAAGTGAGATCAAAGGTCCTCCACTTTGAGGGATGAAAATGCTTAAAAGCTACCTTTGCTACAATGATTTGCCGCGCCCCTTAATCTGTTGTTATGTACGAGAAGTCATATATTCATATGTTCATGTATGTGTCATGTTGTTTACTGCATTTTGGAGGTCACTGCTATAACCCGTTCGAACGCGTTCCGAAACGCCGCACGAACGCATGTTTTCTGTCTGGTCCCGTTCGAACGCGTTATCAAACGCTATACGAACGCGAACCTTCTGTTTACCGTTCGAACGCGTTTACGAACGCTACACGAACGCGAATACACTGAATTGAGTCATTTTCATCATATGTGTCTGTGCTGTGTCTATATCTATCTTCTTTTGCACTACGTCATAGCATGCTCACTTTAATGCCTAATTGCATCCCTAAGCGTCTTTTTGCATTATGTACTTAGTTGACCCTTTTATTTGTGCATGGACATGTAATGGCTATTTGTTTATGATATGTCTATGAAATCACATGTTCACCATCATTTGATTCGCCTTTATGTGTGCTTGTGTGGTTAGTATGTGCTTGCGTTTCCATGAATACAACATGCCAATGAAATTGTCTGTTGGTTGATTTAATGTACTTCTAAGCATGCAATCTTATATGTGAAATACATGTATATTTAGGCGCATATTTTATTTTATAAATGTGAATTTAGAAGCATGATACCCTTAGAAATAAGTGTTACTTCAGCTTGTTTAAATTATTATATAAATCCTTTCATTACAAGTGACATGAGTAAGGGACCATTCCGAACCCAACGGTTTGAGGTCTTCCTTGCGAGGGGTGAGTGCGGCCTTAAATCTCATTTTCCGGTTCACACCGGGTGGCGACTCCATTATTCTCCGGTTTAGTCCCCCGTGGCTACTCCGTACTCCCGACTAGGCCGCGAGCCTAGGACAGCATGCGTCGCCATTCCTGTTTCCCACAGTCTGGCGACTCCACTGGGGATAGAGAATCGGCCCCGAATATTGTCTTGTAATGTTTGGATTTATGTTTTAATTGACCGTGTCTATAGTGGATAAAATGAGGGTTTAATCAAAGGCACTTTGAGGCTAGGTAATGGTTTGGTGTCTTCCTTCACTCACTACCTTTCTAGAAGGAAAAGCTGTGAAGGCACCTAGATAGCCATCTACTCGTAGCCTTTTGTGATGGACTAATTTGGAGGACTCGTTGTTTATTCCTGACACCAAGCGATAAGAGCCTAAGAGGCTTGGGTATTTAAGTGAGCCTCGCTCCACCTTCCCTCTGGGGAATCTACAACGGGAAATCCATTTGACAGTCCGTCACACACCATAGCTCATTGGCACGTACCTTAGTGTATAAAAAAGGGTGCGCTCACTTGGTTGCTCGAACCCTTGAGTGGGGAGACCTAGTTGTGGGCCATCCTTCGCCGGTGAGAGCCTTTGTCTATACTCTTACTAACCCACCTAGACCGGGTTGGCTAAAGTAACAATTATTTCCTTGAGTATGTGCTTGTGGACCATCCTCATTTGGATGCAGTTGGACTATTGTCAGAAATGCGGGCTTGCCGGGCCATTTAAACTGGGGCAAGTTCGCACCTTATGACTATTAGGCCAAAAGCTTCTGAAATGTTGATGGGCCACTTTGTAAAAATTATTATGTCATGTTTGCATCATCTTCTTGTGTTTGGGAACATCGTTGTTTGGATCCATTTGGACCATTTATCATGGGATATGGGCTTGTTGGGCCATTTAAACTGGGACAAGGACACATCTTATGACGATTGGGCCAAAAGGCTTCTAAATAACAATAGGCCATTTTATGATTGTGTTCGGAATTTTATCATTTGGATTTAGTTGGGCTCTTTGCCATAAGACATGAACTCGTTGGGCCATTTAAACTGGGACGGGTTCACTCTTATGAAATTGTCCCAAAAGCTTCTAAAATGATAATAGGCCGATTTGTTTGAGAATTTTATTTGATTTAATATATGTTATTACTTCTTATGCACATCATGCATACATACATCATGTTAACCCTTGTGTTCTGAAAGCCATCATAGATTCCCGTTGGGTTAGAAAAAAGGGAAGACTCACCAAAATACCGAGAACAGACATGAGTGAATCAGATACTGAGGTATCCCGGATAGATCAGTTGGAAAATGGCTTCGCCAAGATTACTGAACAGTTGCAAGCCTTGACTACTGCCATGACAAATATGGCTGTGCCCCGTGCCGGGGGAGATTCTGAGAATGTAAGGCGTGAGGAGCCTCCGAATGGGTTAGGGGATGATGTCCCCACTTTTGATGATGACATGGCAGAATATGCAACAGGCAGAGTGATGGGTCTCAGGCAGAATTTCGGAAGCTTCGGGATCAGGTTGAAACAGTTACCCGTAAAATGAGGGGTAAAAATGAAGAGTTGTTAGATTATGAGGCAATGACGTTCGGAGAACAGCTGCCAGCTCAGTTTAAAATGCCGGACATGGCCAAGTTTAATGGGAACGGAGACCCGAGGGTCCATCTGCAGCAATATGTCTCAGTCATGAGTTCAATGGGCCTATCACAGCGCCAAGTCCAAAAGATGTTTGGGATGTCACTCGAGGGGGCACCTGTGGTTTGGTATCATAGCCTTGAAAAGAAGGTTAAGGAAGATTGGAAGGAACTAGCTGATGCTTTTCTGAAGCATATGTTACAGACTTGGAGATTGACTTGTCACTCCGTGATTTGGAGAACACTAAGCAGAAGCCGGAAGAAAGCTTCAAGGAGTATGTAGACCGCTGGAGAAGCCAGCTTCTGAAAATGCAGACTCGGCCCTCTGAGAAGGACCAAATCAAAATGATCATCAAGGGCACCAAGCCCTCTATTTATAGTAAGCTGAGGAGGATGACTTCGATGATTTCTGATTTTCGGCAGTTGAGGGAAACTGTCATGGATATTGAGGAAGAGGAGGCTGAAAACAGAAAGTCCTATGGCCAGAATAGGCGGACTTTTGGGGGGTATTCTGAGACTAAGCCCGCTACTGTCGAGGTTGCTGCCATCAGGAACCGACAATTCTCCAACCTTGGTAGACCTTTGTCGAAGGTATTTGAAAAGTTACAGGGACAAGGAATCTTGAAACCCTTAGAAGGCAAGCCACTTCCGCACCCCCACCACCACACATAAATGTGGACCTTTATTGTCACTTCCACCAGCTACATGGCCATGACACCGACAACTGCACCCGCCTCAGGCATGAAATTCAAGATCTCATAGATTCCCATAAAATACCCAACCCATGAAAAGAAGCCATCAACCATCAAGCTTCTTACATGGATGACAGTGAAGAACCATGGGCCGAGGAAGAAGGCAGTGCTGCGGATGATGGAGATGTTCCTCCTAGTCTATTTGATCCAGTTTTTAATGACATTGATTTTGTTACTTGTTCGAACTCTTTTCCTCAACAATAATAAAGACGTTCATTTCGCTAAAACTCTTCTGCAATATGAGTATATTTGAGAAAAGTATTCAACCTTGGTACTATGGAATCCAGTGATGAACACGGGGAACCTTCGCAATAAGCAAACAGAAAAGATAAGATAGACATTCAGAAATTGGGAAATAGAGGCAGTGAAACTATCAGACTTGGAAGGGAATTAGTTCACCGAGCCGATCAACATAGACAGACTGAAGCAGTGGTTTGCCTGAGGAAAATAAGACTAAGCAGTCACCAAGAGGATTGATGGAAGACCTAACCCGACGGGATAGGAACATGCATGCATACACGTAACATATTCGCATCCTTTTTGTGTTTGTTCTGTTTTGTAATAACAGGTTTCAAAGGAGAAAAAGAGAAAAGCGTCAAATACAAGCCAACCAGAAGCAGTAACAGTACAATATCAGCAGTTTTCGAGAATGAATCGCAGAGGGTCGAGGCCCGAATCAGTATCAGTCTTGGGGATAAGTCCCAGGGTCAAGGCCCACATTACAGAAGTATCAGCATTGCCGGGTATGGCATTCTGGGGGCGAGGCCCATATTACATCAGATCAGTCCTGCGAGAATGGCACTCCGAGATGGAGATATAGTCCGGGAATGGACAGTTCAAGAATGAACAAGTCGAAATGACACTCCGAGAATGGAGATATAGTCCGGGAATGGACAGTTCAAGAATGAACAAGCTGAGAATGGCACTCCAAGAATGGAGCAAGTTCAAGAATGAACAAGTCGGAATGACACTCCGAGAATGGAGATATGGTCCGGGAATGGACAGTTCAAGAATGAACAAGCCGGGAATGGCACTCCAAGAATGGAAGCTAGGTTCGAGAATGAACATCTCACGGTAACAGTTCGGGAATAACACCTCACAGTAACGGTTCGGGAATGGACCAACTCACAGTAACGGTTCGGGAAGGACCAACTCACAGTACGGTTCGGGAATGGACCAACTCACAGTAACGGTTCGGGAATGGACATCTCACGGTAACAGTTCGGGAATGAACACCTCACAGTAACGGTTCGGGAATGGACCAACTCACAGTAACGGTTCGGGAATGGACCAACTCACAGTGATGGTTCGGGAATGGACCAACTCACAGTAACGGTTCGGGAATGGACACCTCACGTAACAGTTCGGGAATGAACACCTCACGGTAACAGTTCGGGAATGAACACCTCACAGTAACGGTTCGGAATGGACCACCTCATAGTAACGGTTCGAGAATGGACCACCATACAGTAACGGTTCGGGAATGAACCAGGGGTCGCAGCACCTCACCACCCAAATCAACTCAAACACGTGGAAAGTCAAGTGGCAGTTGGCTAGCCAGGTAAGTAAAATGCATTGCATAGACTTTGATAGGATTGTCACTGTCACACACTGCACAAGTCCCATCAAAGTGGGGGCGACTGTAGGCATTGTATTTTTGCATGTGAAACCCGATGATGAGCCTCATTTGGAGGCACTATCTTTTAAGTCGCGGAAATCGCGGGAAACGGACGTCGGAAGGGAAGTCAAGAATTGACGGTTTTGTCGGATTTAGTTCACGTGTTTAGCTTCGGGTTCGCTGTTGGATCTCCGTTTTAAAACTTAACCTTAGCCCAAGCCCATTAAATCACATCCAATAACATTTAAAATGTATGTCACAAATTAAATACAAATTAAATTAAATTGAATTAAAACCAATTAAAATCCATGAAACCAATTGAATTAAAAAATAAAATTAAATAAAATAATGAAATTAAAATAACCAATTGAATTAATTAACAACAAATTAAAAACAAATTAAACATTTACCAATTAAATAAATAAGATAATATTAAAATGATTAAATAAAACAAATGAATCTCATAATCACCTACCAAAATAATAAAAATACTTACCCAAATTAAGAAAATTGCATGCCTAATTAAAATCAATCAACAAATATTATTCCTAACTTAAAATATTATATGCCTAATCAACAAAACTAAATATTCAACCTTCCTAATTCACCAAATTTTGTCCCCCCCAATCAATCAAATCCTTTCCTTGTTTGACACCAATCCATGCAAACCCTACCCTCTCACTAAATATAACACTAACTAAACCCTAAGGGGAGGACCACAACACACGCAGTGACCAATAAAGCAAACAAAAAAACCCTAGATTCATCACCCTCATCTTACTCTCTAAGACACGGCACAAACAGGAAGCAACAAAGAAACCTAATCCTCTCTCTGAATTCAAACCCTAAAACACTCACACTAGTTTCACGCCCAGCACCGAGACAGCCCTTACGTTGCACCTTCATGAACCAGCCACATGCATAACCTGCTCACAATAATCCGCAGCCTTCCTTGACGCCAACAGCCAAATTCCTCACGCCTCACTCAGCCTTCAACACCCGTAACAGCCACAACCCCCCCCACGTAGCATAGCCCTTCACTGAAACAACACACAGCACATTCATAGATCTCTCTCACGCACCACAACCTTACACGCCCCTCACCAGCCCTCTGACTCTTCAAACAAACAACAAAATTATACAGCTCCACTCACAATAGCCACGCACCCAGCCTTCACGTAAGCCTTTGCCCGTCACGCCATCTGCCCTGAAGTAGCCCCAAAATCCTCTTAAAATCACGCACAAATCAGCCACAAATAGCTGACTCTGCCACACGTCCCTACTGCTTCAAACTCAACCTCACACTGCCCCTGAAACCCTTCCAAAACAGTAGACCCTAGCCTCCAAAAATGCCACAAACAGTCGGAAAACCAGCCCCTAAACCGACACAGAACCAGTGAACAAATCACCCCGAAACAGTGAGTAACCAGTCCCCGAAAATACCCCAAAAAGTAGCCTAAAACCACACAAAACAGTAGCCTAAATACAACCAAAACAGTAACCAGAAACTGCAGTAAAAAAAACATCAGAAAACAGTGAAGAAACAGCAGCAAAGTGAAGCAAAAACAGCAGGAAACGGAGCAAAAACAGCAAGCAAAATAGCAGAACGGTGAGTTAAGACGTTAAATAAGTGAACCGGAAAAGTTGCGGAGTGATAGCCCTTCCGACGGTTGTAAACGCGAGTCCGGAAGACGACTTAAAAGGTTAGACCTGAGGGTACCTTTCACACTTTTTTTTTATTTGATTTTTATTGATTCTTTTAATTGTGTTTTAATCATTTATTGAATATTGCTTGCATGTGATGTGTGTTGTGGCCATTGATTAAAACGGAAAATACGTCGTCTCTCGTGGTATATAGGATGGAAACCCAGACGTAAATTCCGTAGCCGATTCCGAATGGACGGTAGTGCGGTCTGTACTTGGGATACAACTCCACGTACCACTTGAGTAAATGGAGTATATTTCGCTTTATGTTATTTTGATTATTCGCACTTTATTATTCCGTCTTTTAATTTCCGCATGTTATTTATTTATGTTATGATGCGATCGAGCGCATGGGCTTAGTGAGTTAGTCCAAAGGTCCCTCTTCTTGAGAGACGAAGAGCCTAAAAGGCCACCTTTGTGACACTACTTCGCCGCGCCGGACGAAGTGTGTTTGGGTTGAATGTACGTTCAATCGGGCATACGAAGTCCTACACTTTTATTGTCTTTATTTCATGTATTGTGATGTGACGCGCATGGGCTTAGTGAGTTAGTCCAAAGGTCCCCTCTTTGAGAGACAAAGAGCTAAAAGGCCACCTTTGTGACACTACTCGCCGCGCCGGACGAAGTGTGTTTGGGTTGAATGTACGTTCAATCGGGCATATGAAGTCCTACACTTTTATTGTCTTTATTTCATGTATTGTGATGTGACGCGCATGGGCTTAGTATGTTGGTCTAAAGGTCCTCTCCTTGAGAGACAAAGAGCCCCAAAAGGCCACCTTAAGGCAGTACTTCGCCGCGCCTCTTTTATTTAGTCATTCGCTTCATAATGTCTTTTTGAAAATTCATGCATCATATTTCATTGCGCATGGGCTTATCAAGTGAGATCAAAGGTCCTCCACTTTGAGGGATGAAAATGCTTAAAAGCTACCTTTGCTACAATGATTTGCCGCGCCCCTTAATCTGTTGTTATGTACGAGAAGTCATATATTCATATGTTCATGTATGTGTCATGTTGTTTACTGCATTTTGGAGGTCACTGCTATAACCTCGTTCGAACACGTTCTGAAACGCCGCACGAACACATGTTTTCTGTCTGATCCCGTTCGAACGCGTTATCAAACGCTATACGAACGCGATCCTTCTGTTTACCGTTCGAACGCGTTTACGAACGCTACACGAACGCGAATACACTGAATTGAGTCATTTTCATCATATGTCAGTCTGTGTCTGTGTCTATATCTATCTTCTTTTGCACTACGTCATAGCATGCTCACTTTAATGCCTAATTGCATCCTTAAGCGTCTTTTTGCATTATGTACTTAGTTGACCCTTTTATTTGTGCATGGACATGTAATGGCTATTTGTTTATGATATGTCTATGAAATCACATGTTCACCATCATTTGATTCGCCTTTATGTGTGCTTGTGTGGTTAGTATGTGCTTGCGTTTCCATGAATACAACATGCCAATGAAATTGTCTGTTGGTTGATTTAATGTACTTCTAAGCATGCAATCTTATATGTGAAATACATGTATATTTAGGCGCATATTTTATTTATAAATGTGAATTTAGAAGCATGATACCCTTAGAAATAAGTGTTACTTCAGCTTGTTTAAATTATTATATAAATCCTTTCATTACAAGTGACATGAGTAAGGGACCATTCCGAACCCAACGGTTTGAGGTCTTCCCTTGCGAGGGGTGAGTGCGGCCTTAAATCTCATTTTCCCGGTTCACACCGGGTGGCGACTCCATTATTCTCCGGTTTAGTCCCCCGTGGCTACTCCGTACTCCCGACTAGGCCGCGAGCCTAGGACAGCATGCGTCTCCCAGATTTCCTGTGTTCCCACAGGTACGTATTTATTTTGAATAATGGAACAGTGATATGTAAATCTTCCAAGCAAGATACTGTTACCGAATAAATAACAAAAGCAGAACATTGCTGCAGCTGAGGCAGCAAAAGAAGCATTTTAGATCTATATAATCCTAATTGGATTAGGTATAGTTCTGTTAGTAGCTGAGCTAGGCTACAACACAGGCTAAAGAATTACGGTCTCATCAATGATCCAAGTATGTACTTCAATTGATTCGTCTGATTCATTCGATCATACATCGTGGCAATGTGATGACCGAATAAAATGCATCAGACGATAACATTGTAAATCCGCTGACGAAAGCTGTTTCTCAGCAGAAGTTTGAGCGACCCGTACATAGTTTAGGTGTAGGACACTTGAGTGATTGGCTATGGGCCAAGTGGGAGATTGTTGGACAATTATGACCCATAACATCACTATTTGTACAAAATATGGTGTTGTTGTACAAATTAACTATGTGATAGAGGAAATTGCACTTTTATCATTTGTAATTGGATTACCGGATATATAAATGATAAAAGTCCATATGATTAGTACCAGATTAATAAGATATGAGACAATATTAATCCACGTAAGGTTTAATCATTAAATATCCCTAGTCGTAGTATTACCGAGACTGGACATCGATAATGTGGAATGGACTAGTATTACACTTGTGCGTGTTATGGAAGCGTAACGACATGGTTATCATATATTTGACTATCACTTCGCTCTGGATAGACCCCTCGGAATCCCATTGGTAGTATGACTATCTGTCTATGGGAGTCCGAATCAGGGCATGTGTATTTGGTCTTAACCTGAGACTTGCATCGCTAATACTTACGACAATCAGTATACTTTGGTTTTGGTCGTCCGGGGCTTTAACAAGTTCTGTGTACGCCTTTTCTGGGTATACTGAGAATCGTAGTGTATTGTGTGTGATGTCAAGATGGAACTATCACTTCAGTCATATGGAGATGATGATCACGCAGGATACGAAACTGGTACTCTTGTATGCTGCAACTATCGGGATAATATGACAAGGTCATGATTATCCGATTATAGAGAGTAGTTACCAGAGATCCGATATATGCTTCGTACGGGGTAGACACAATTCCAACTCCAGGCCTAGCATGTGACATTCGATACTGGATCGTAATACGCATTACTACGTATGTTGCGCCTGACAAAGATTATATATTCCTGAAAAGAATTTTTCTGGAGAATTGGGTAGGCACGGTGCTTTGCTAGAAGCCAACCATGTCTTGTGAATCGGTAAGAACGTGGTACCGGGTACGCACGTATTCGGATAGTATGATGACCATATTTACTGCCAACATATCCAGTGATCTCTTTGTCGCTTCCCAAAGATTCACCGATGACATTTGACTCGAACAAGAAAATTAATTTGGGATTAATTATGAGAGAGAAAATTAATCTGGGATTAATTACGGTAATAAATTAATCTGGGATTAATTAAAAGATAAAGAATTAATTTGGGATTAATTACGTCGAGAATTTATCTGGAATTAAATTCTTCGAGAAGAGAGAACGCGATTAATTTATAATTAATCGGTAAAGTAAATTTAATAGTGAAATTAGATTTTACTAATTAATTTATTTAATTGGGCTAAAATAATATATTGGATATATTAAATGAAATTAGATTTCAAAGCGGAAGGCTTGGTTTACTTGTATTTTACTCTAACCAAAACCAACACACCACTTGGCTATTTAGTGGTTACTATTCACAGCAACACAAAAATTCTCTCTTCCCTTCACTGCAGTGGGCGTGAACTTCTCCTTTATTCTTCTTGAGTTTTGTTGCAAAACCAAGTGAGCTAGCACTCAAAGGAATCAAATGAGGTGATAGTGAAACCCATCATAGAGTCAAAATCAACAAAGCAAAGCTTGGAGCTTCATTACATCCTTGGAAAGTTTGAAATCTCCTCAACCGATCAATATGAGTATTCCGCAACTCCCTTTGATTAATTCACACACAAATCACTCTTAGATGATCTTGGCATGTTCTAGGAGTACGCACTTGGACATGAATCGACCCTCCACCATCACGGGATATGCCCTATGTGTGCTCCGCCAGCAGTACGAGATCCCAATTGGAATAGCTCTTGATATCCCTGGCCCGTGTGATCGTGTTATCCAGCCTGATGAGGGCTCGGTCGCCCTTCTCCCATCTTTCTTTGAGTGCAGTCTTCGGCTGCCCATTCAGCCATATTTCGCTGAGATGTTGGCCATGATGGAGATTGCCCCCTGCCAACTAAACTTGGACAGCGGAGAATTTTTGCCGACTTGCATGTGATCTGGCATCGAGCAGGCCTCGGAGAACCGACTTTTGAAGAACTGAAAAGGCTCTACAAACTGAAGGCCAGCCCAAAAACACACCACAGGTGGTATTACCTCTCTTTATATGCCGACGTCCCACCCTTATCAAAGACCTTCCCCAAACTAACAAAAATTTTAAAGACCCCTGGTTCTGGGCTACAGGCGACTGGGGACGGACCTGGTCAACAACCTCGGAGATGACAGAGGTCCCCGATATCTTTAGAGCGGGAGTTCATGATTTGTTTTCTTAGTTTTTTTTTTAAAGTTTCTTGTCAAAATGCTAACTCTTTAACCCCTCTCATCCTGTTGGAGGGACCCTCCCAAGGTTACCCATTCGTTCCGTTGTAGGATCAAGGTGGCCCAGAGCTACGCTTGCCACTGGAAGAGGGTAATCAATGACTCGGCCTTCTTGGAGTCAGGGCTTGTCCGGAGCGCACCTTCACAGGTCCCGAGATGACTATGTGGGTTCTTGCTGACTTTCTAACTGATCCCCTTACTTGCTTGACCCGTAAATGACTTGTAATCTTCTGAATTCTGAACTGATCATGCTTTCTACTTTCTTTCTTGGCAGGAATATCGAGACAACCCAGCGTCCTTAGCAGAATCAAAGATCTGACGAAAAGGCCCAAGCTGAGTGGAGCGGGAACTTCCAAAAAAAAAAGTGGTTGTGGCGGAGGATAAGGACAATAGCAAAAATAATGACCCGCCCTTCTGATCAATCAACAATCCCATTTTAAGGGCGGTCCCTGCATCTGAAGCCCGCCCTTCTGCTCCTTCTAGGTCTGCCAGCAAATGAAAGCGCTTGATCGGGTGGGGAAGTACCTAGTCGGAAGAAGAAGAAATGGAGGAGTAACCTCTGATCAGAAGGCAAGCTGCTCGGAAGAGCTGGAGATCCGCTGAGGTCCCATCTAACAAAGGAAAGGGTGCCGTGGTGCTGGGGGCAGAAGACCTTAGCGAAAAAATTCGAGGGGCCACTTCTCATCTAGTGCTAGCAATTAATAAGTTGGCCGACGTGATACCCCTGTAGAAGATCCCGAATTATGAGGACATCTCTCATGAGGATATGATTTCCGGGTTTTGCTCATAGATGGTCGAGGTAATCATGCTTCTCCTACTCCCGTTCTACGCTTTTACTCAACTGATTCATGAATTTTTTCTGTTTCTTTCTTCCAGGCAAACTATGTGATGGCCAAGAACAAGGACCTGCTTATGAGTCTTCTGTCCAATGAGGGTCAGGTTCAGAACTCCAAAGCCAAGTCATGGAGCAAGAGGTTGCACTGGCCAAAAAAGATGAGAAGATAAATGCTCTAGAGGGGACCCTGGATAAGGCCCTCAAACTGAATGCATCCATTCGGACTGCGTCTAACTAGGCCAAGAAGAATGCTGAAACTGCCAAAAAGAACATGGATGATGCTCGGGCTGAGAGTAGACACTTGGGGTGGAATTTGGGCAACACCGAAACAAAGCTGAGGAAGATGACTGAAGAAAGAGATCGGTCTCTCGAGGAGTTGAAAAAGAGAGAGATCGGTCTTGAGGAGAGGGAGGCTGAACTGCAAAGGATGGAGGCCGAACGGCAACGGAGAGAGGCCGAGCTACAATAGAGGGAGGTTGTACTAGGGGGAGATATGGAGAGTACTCAACTTAAGGGGGTCGAAGACTGTGCTGAGATCATTCCAATCTTGATGCCCGAGGTTAATATGGAGCCGATCCACGTGGCCATCCGCTATTGTAAAGGAGAAATTTATGTGGAAGAGGCCCAAAAATTACTTGCCCTCCCCTCGGATGAAGTCCATGATCCGGAGCTCGTTTCAATTGTTCCCATATCTCTGGCCCCTGAGGAAATCTGATCCAAGGCTCCTGCCCCCGAAGTACCTGAGGCCGAGGTTGCAGCTTTTTTCCTCCTCCCAAACTGAAACTGATGTTCCCTCTACCGAGCCTGTACCAGTCGTCCAGCCATCCAGACCTGCATAAGAGGAGACAACTGCCCTTGCGCGGGCCGATTAATGGGGGGTGACCTGAATGGGGCCCATGTAAATTTAGACAATATATCTCTTTTTGTAATGATAATCATAGCTTTCCCTTTTAATACTTATCTCACATACTTTTTGTTCTTCTTTTCATATTTTACTTATCTTGGCTTCAGATTTTCTGACTTGCACCTCCATATCTCGTGTGACCTTGCATTCGACCAAATTTGATATTGCCCTCGAGATGATAATCCGTCCTCGATGTCGAGATAAATGATTTGGTGGGACGTAACCCAACCCCGAGTGAGAAGAACACTTGATTCTGGGGGAATGTTGCGTCTCCAAACTAAGGAAATGGACTCCGTGGGATCCACCCCAACCCCGAGCTGGGAAGAACACTTGGCTCTGGGGGAATGTTATGTCCCCAGACCAGTGAGGCAGACTTGGTAGGATTCACCCCAACCTCGAGCTGATGGAGAGCAGTGTAGACTCAGCGGACGAATCAAGCCCCGAGCTGGTGGAACAATACAGACTCAACGGAACGAATCCAGCCCCGAGCTGGTGGAGCAATTGAGACTTACACGAGGGAAGGTTTTCAACCTTTGAAGCTCTGCTAACTCTGACGCGGGCGTCCCTTTGCCAAAATAGCGAAAAAAAATTAGAACAAGGTAAAGTTAACAAAAGATGAAGGTGACTTAACACATACCCCAAACAAAATATCATAAGTACAAATAACAAATTGGATGCTCCGAGACAGCGTCCTGCCCGAGGCCTCCAAAAACAAATTCTAAACCTTACAATTCAGTGTCCCGGCTAACCAGGCTATAGATACGCCGATCCGAGTGGTCAGACAAATCCCCACGGGGGACATGGACCCCCGTGTGTTCCTTTCATGGGTGGTTCTCAACGGGACTCACCAACCAACTCGTAGGGGAAGAACCTCCCTAGGTCCGGTTTACCCGAGACTCATGCAATCAAGGGGACCATTCGGCCAACCCAAGCCATGTGGTCTGATGTACTCAACGGGACTCACCAGACGACTCGTAGGGGAAGAAACCTCCCTAGGTCCGGTTTACCCTAGACTACTGCAATCAAGGGGACCATTCGGCCAACCAAAGCCAGGTGGTCTGATGGTACTCAACGGGACTTACCAGCCGACTCGTGGGGGGAAGAAACCTCCATAGGTCATGTTTACCCGAGACTGCTGCAATCAAGGGGACCATTCAGCCAACCCAAGCCGGATGGTCTGATGGTACTCAACGGGACTTACCAGCCGACTCGTTGGGGAAGAAACCTCCCTAGGTCCGGTTTAACCAAACTATTCCTCAAAGATGCGAGTCATGAGGTAGTAACGCTCCGGTCTCCGGGATTGGCATACCACGAGGGGTTCACGCGTTTCCCACATGTACTTCATCCCTTGATGCATTCTGGATCCTCAAAAGTGAAAGGAAACAGGTCGGAACACTTCCACCCATGGGTTTGATAATGACACCCGGGATTGGCATGCCACGGGCTGGTGCCCTCCCCAGTTACCGATCACCCCTCGCATCGAGCACATCCCAAGAATATTGAAAACAACTTTCGTATTTATTTAACAAACAAATAAGATAGACAAGTTTATTAAAAAAAGGAGAGTTTTATTCATATTCAAAGGACTTGCTGCCCTTCTTACAACTCTTTGTGGGACATTTTAAGAGAGGCTTTTACAATATTTTCTTCTGGTTCTTGTATTGTAGTCCAACCACATTTCCAGTCTGAGCCTAATTCAGAAAACCCCCGATGTGTATGCCGTATTTGTAAACTTCACATTTAAAGTTGGTTCTTGAATCGGGGCTTTCGCTGATCCTTCTGGTCGAAACTTGATTTCGAATCAGGCTCACAGGGTCTGCTGCACCAAATGCTCCCCTAACGTTGATGAATAATGTATTTTCCTTGGGCCCAACATATCCCGAGAAAATCTGAGAGCCGAATCGAGGTCTTCAGTAGTTGCTCCTTGTGGTTCTCCCCGTGTGCTTTTTTCTCCTTTCCTCTCATTTGGGAAGACCACAACACCGATTGAGGGGGGCATGGGGGACGTCATACCCTATCCTTGGCCGACAAGTTCCCTGTCTATTCCTTCAGCTCTACCAACATGTAGGACTGAGGACTCCGGTCGACCGAGGAAGCATGGCGCTTACCCTCAGAGGGACTTGTTCAGCCTCAGCCAACGGACGCTACCCCTCTGAAAATTACATTTCATTCCATAACTCAACCCGGATGGGTGGCCGTTGGCTAACCCCTTTACATTCCATTCCACAACTAAAAAAAAAACTTATGTTGCTGATACCCATCTTTCATGCGAACCCTTTATTCCTCTCGTTCTGATCTGCTTCTTCCTATTCTTTTCCCCTCCATCCGTTCTGCTACTGAACTATCCAACACCCACGATTTCCACCTTCTACCATCGTCTTACAACGCAAGTCGCTTTTCGTCTATTCCCCAGTGACGGTGCCAACTGTTGACGAATGATTTTCATCTCAGGGGCAGTATCGGGATAGTGCTCCCTGGACAATCTTCCTTCAACCTTTAATTTATTGGTTATGGGGGGACCAAAGGAAAATTTGGTAAAAGATAAGAAAATACACAGATTGACAAGAGAGTCTTAACATGGTTCGGCAGAGCGAATCCAACCTACATCCACGGGCACAAAATGGTGGGGTTGTTTTTATTGCCAAAAACTAACCCGACCGACCTGCTCTCAGCGAGGTCTCAACATGGCCGAGCAGTTTAAAGAGTTTTACATGTAATGTTGCTTTCTCTTACATTACAAGTTTTCTATGCCAAAGACCCAACCCC
Source organism: Zanthoxylum bungeanum (assembly GCA_019454045.1). NCBI lineage: Eukaryota > Viridiplantae > Streptophyta > Magnoliopsida > Sapindales > Rutaceae > Zanthoxylum > Zanthoxylum bungeanum. The sequence continues at coordinate 43,110 of SKCR01042688.1, forward strand.
TAAAAATGAGACTACCCTCCCTTATATACTAAGAAAGTGCAACACTGTTCCTCCAACTTTATGACCGCATGATCTTTGATTGAATGACGGGTTCTCTACCCCAAGTCCGCCCTCGCTGAAAGTAAGCCTGCCATTTGACGGCTTGTCACATCACTCTGCTTTCCCCTCTACCATACGCAACAATAATGATGACAGCCTGTAAAGTGTCTTTGAGAAATGACACGTGTCAAAGGAAAGATCCAGCCCTTCTAACCTTTTGTCAGTCTTCAGAAGGTCGGCCAGGTAACTTACCGAGCTCCCAAGATTGTTTTCCGCATCGATCCGAAATACCTGAGCTCATCTTCCGCGGTACTGAAGGTGAAAAAGAAACAAACCGAGCCCCGATCTAGTGTGGTCGGCCATAGCTCTGATGTGGTCGGTCTATGAAATTATGTCATGCTACATCCTATGGTCGGTCATGTTCCTCAACCGAGCTCCATGTCAGGCTGAGGAGTCGATACATATCCCCTGACCCTTGGTCCTCCAGAGGAGGTGAATTCCCTTCCCTGCCCTTACTGAACTGTACAAAAGATTCAGTAGCAGAAATCCTCATCAACATCATCAAAGGAAACTTAAATTAACCCATAAATATTAAAAACCATACCTGCTGATATACGCAAGCACATGTATCGCTCAAGTAGTACAAAATTTATCGATCTCACGAGGAATTATCGCCTATGTTACTAACTCTTAAGACTAGTTACTTACGATAAATTAAATTTAAACTAAGGGTAATGCAAATAAATATAACTATAAAAGTTTGTAGAGATAATCAATGAGAGAAAACATCGAGGGTTGTGAATCCACCCAGTATTATTATAAAGATGAATTGGTTATCCTATATTTGTGTAATATATTTGCTTATTAACCTGTAACACTAAGATATCCACAAGTCTTTTTCGATGGTCGAGCGAAAATATCCAAAGTAACTTAATTAACTATATTACCATGATAACTAAATCACCCCATATTCATTAAGAACAAGTTCCAATTATGGCTACGTCCGCCCTACAGATATATTTCTATCCTCAAGGGAAATCCCTAAGATAAGATCATGTGATATTGAATCTAAGGCTAAATATAAATTTCCTTTGTCAAGTTCTTCTAAGTTTACCATATCAATCCTATTGGTGATCAAGCAACATGAAACATTAAACATAAGATTCAATAAATAATCCAAAACATCACATAATATATAATAAAATCAATTTATAAGTTCATAAATACGGGGGTTTCATCACAACCAAAATTAGAGGTTTAGTTATTACACATGCTCAGAAACTCTAAATAAATATTCAATGATAAACAAAACATTATGGGAGTAAATGAAGAAAAAAACTCTGTCGAGATCGCCAGTCTTTCGCTCATTATTGTTGAATTCATATGTTGTGTTCCTTTTATGTGTTTTGTCTTCTCCTTCAAAAATCTCTTATGGACGCTGTAAATTTAGTTATAAAAACTCTCCCCTTTGTTTTTGGGTGAGTTGTTATTTATATAGGAGGTCCGGGGGGTTCCTGCTTAAATCGAGTCTAAGATGAATCTGAAACGCAAAACGCATCGCGACGCGGATTATTAGCGTCGCAATTCCTTTGGACAATTTTCATCATGACGCGCCACCTTCAGCGGTTCACTGATTTGTTTTCTTTAATTGCGCGTCTCAACGCGCAATACATCGTCGGGACGCGCTGTTTGACTCTGAATTTACCCTAAATTGCTCATTACTTTGCTGCTTTCATCCTTATTAATTCAATTGAGTCTCAATATTACTTTTACCTGCAAAACGAACCCAAAACACATCAAGACGCTCATAAAACTCGAGATAACTCACAAAATTTCAGGCTATAAGGGCGGTAAATGTATGCATATTTGTCGCTCATCACACCTCAAAACTTAGCATTTTGCTGATCCTCGAGCAAAACAAATAAAAATTAAATTAAATAAACAAACTAAAATTAAATTAACCTAATGTATGGGCCTAAATTAGGCCAAGGAAATTTTGAATTTTCGCTTCGGGCCCTATACCAAATGTACCCCAAACCCTCAAACAGTATCCAGAATGGACTTGGGTCGTAATTACCTTATCAGGCCCACGCACAAAGGGAGGCCCGACACTCATCACCCGTCAGTTTAAAGAACCCAAAACCCTCAAAGAAAGCCAATTTATAAACCCATATTGGTCCAAGTTAATTCACATGCCGATGCCCAAGAAAACAACTGACCAAAATGGCCTCCTAACTCATCAGTTGCCAACCCACGAAACGCTTGAACTCATAACTCCCACCATTCGTGGATCAACCGTTCCCAGCTTCCAACGGGCAGACAATTAATGTATTAAATATGCACACATCTCAAGTGCATATAAATAGAAGAGAGCATTAAAACTCTCAAAAGAGGATAGGCATGATAGCCCTCAACATAGCCATTTTCTCTAGAATTCTCTGAACCTATGACCTACCGCCCACATGGCAGTCCATGAGGATCAAGGTAGTTTCTAACTGTAGGAAACAGAAATCGGCGACGCTGTTCCAGGCTCGCGGCTCGATTGGGACTACGGAGTAGCCCGCAGGGGACTAAACCGAAGAGATAAAATGGAGTCGACACCCAGTGTGAATTGGGAAATGATTTAAGGCCACACTCACCCCTCGCAAGGGAAGACCTCAAACCGTTGGGTTCGGAATGGTCCCTTACTTATGCCACTTGTAATGAACGAATTCGTGCAATAATATAACCAAGTCTACGCAACAACAACCTACATCTAAGTTTGCATACTACCTATATCTAAGTTTGCATGCATAAAAGTAAGTCGGAATAACAGCAAGCACACAATCTCATGTATACATTAAATCGCTAAGCATGGCAATGTAAATAAATAATAATCTAAACATAAATGTAGATTAGACATAATCAAGTTCCTAATGCAAAAGAAATAACTAATCATGCTCGAAAATAACCAACTAAATCATGCATAAAAATAAATAACATACTAAACAACTAAATCATGCTTCGAAAAAATAACTAGCATACTAAACGACTAAATCATGCATAAACATAAGAGTGGATGAAACGAAATATGTGTGTCTCTCAAGTGGTACGTGGAGTTAATTCCCAAGTACAAACCGCACTACCGTCCATTCGAATTCGGCTACAAAATTTACGTCTGGGTTTCCATCCGATATACCACAAGAGAGAACACATATTCCATTCATCCGAAAGTCATAGCATACACCAATCAACAATACTCATGCGAAGTAAAATAAGAAAATAAATAAAAATAAAGGAGAATAAATAAAAAAGGGTGCCCTCAGGTCTAATTTCTTAAGTCGCCTTTTGGAAGTGTGTTCCACAGTTGTCGAAATGGTTGATGCTCCGTAACTTTTCTGATTTACTGGTTCGTTGTTTTCCTTCATTGCTTCACTATTTTGGGCTGCTGTTTTCTTTGTTTTGCTGTTGTTTCTGGTGACTGTTTTAGCTTACTATTTTACGGTTTTGAGTGCAGTTTGTGGGGGACTGGTTTGCGGTTTTGAGTGCAGCTTTAGGGGCTGTTTTGTGTGGTTTAAGGGTGCAGTTTTTGGGGCTGTTCTGTGCGGGTTTAAGGGTGAAGTTTGTGTGGTTAATGAGAGGGCTGTTGTGTGTGGTTTATTTGTTTATTTGTTACGGTTCGGTGGGGTATGTGTGGCTACGTGGCTATGTTGGGCATGAGTGTATGGCTTCATTTTGGTCAGTTAGTGGGGTGACTTTGGTGTGTTTCACGTGGCCATGTGCTTTGGAGGAGTGAGAGGCTGATTCACGTTGAATATTGGGCTGTGTGTGCTTCACGTGGTTGTTGGCTTTGTGGGATCGTTTTTTAGGGTTTTTTGGTTTGTTAAGGGGTTGTGACGTGAGGGGTTTATTGGTTGTGCATGGTGTCAAAGAGAGAGATACATGAAAGGTTTATTGGCTGTGCATTTTGTCAAGGGGGGCTGTGGCTTGAGGGGTATATTTATGTGAAGCGTGAAGTGAAGAGAGGATCAGTTAGGGTTTTGCTTGTTGTTTATTCATGTGTGCATGGGTGGAGGCAGTTCACATGGCTTGCTTGCCGAGAGAGAGGGTAGTGTGTTACGTGAATGAGGGGGTTTCTTGGGCGTGAATGCTAGGGTTTTTTGTGTTTTGTGATGAGGAGAGAGACGGAGAAAGAAGGGAGAGCTTTAGGGTTTTTCTTTTGTGAGTGCCGTGAGTGAGCTCTAAGGTGTGAAGGGTTGGTTTATGCTTCTTTTTATAGACAAGGGTTGGGGTTATCCTTATGCGAATATGGAAAGAATATTGTGTAATTATGGGGGATATTTAATTTGTGTATCACGAGGAAATGATCTCTTCATTTTAGGAAGGTAAGTTGATTTGATTTGATTTTATTTTATTTAGTGTAGGTATGTGATTTAATTGGATTTGGATGGTGATTGATGAGATTTAATTTGAATCTTTTAATTTGGGAAGGTAATTTGTCTTGATTTTAGCATGTGTTTAATGTGTGATTTTGTTATTTTGGAAGTTTTGGGCATGGGGTTTGGTCTATTTGGGCGTGAATTTAGTTTGTTTTGGTGGGCATGGTGTATAGTTTGGGTGATGTATGGGCTTGGAGTGTGACTTGCGGGGGTTTTGGGCTAATGATAAGTTTAAAACAGAGGCTTAAGGAGCAAACCCAAAGCTAGGCAAACGAATTAAATCCAACAAGGTGTCAATTTCTGACTCGTCCCTTCCAACGTCTGTTTCCCGCGACTTCCGTGACTTAAAGAGTAGTGCCTTCGTACGAGACTTATATGCAAAAATGCAGTGCCTACACTAATCTTGTGTCTTCTCCTACTGTATTAATCACTCATTTCCATTACTGACTTGAGCGTCAGAGTGCCTTCGACACCCACCACACCGGTGGAAAGACTCTCCATGCTCACTACACCTTTTATTTTGCAAGATCGTTAATGCCCACCCATTCTACGAAATCTCGATTGTGGATCTTGGGCGAAAACCAGCATCCATAATTTGGCACCCACCGTGGGGCCTTAGCGATTTATAGCAAACAAAGATCCCTCAGTCTATGATCCATTCAGCAGAGCTACTCATGGCTACTGACAGTGAGCGAACACTAGATCCTATAGCCACATACTTGGCCATACTCCAAGAATGATTACGTGTCTTAGAAGAAGAGAACCTAGCCATGCGAAGCTCCAACACAACTCTTCAGAAGCAATTGGAGCAAATCTCTTCAACTTCCCAACAACGTGATACTCCATATCCTCCCATCAATCCTACAATCCCAACCAATTTCTTGGGGGCATTAAACAATGTAGCAAGCGACAATCCACCATCAGACAACTGTCCACCAAGTCAAGAAATAAATCAACATATCTCCCCGACCAACTAAGCACGACAAGTTGCCTCCACCATGCACAAGGAAATACATGAGTTCAAAGATGCAATTCTCTCCAGCCTACCTGGTGTCAAAATACTAGTGAGAAAAAACCGAGCCTGCACTATCTCAGATACTATTTTTTTGGATCCATTACTTCCATTAAACTCCCACGAAAGTTCAATCCACCAGATATGATGTTTTATGATGGATCCATGAACCCAGACGATCACGTGGTCCATTATAAATACAAGATGATATCGACTAAACTAACTCCTTGTCAAGGAGAGAGATACGTGAGGGGTTTATTGGCTGTGTATAGTGTCAAAGGGGGCTGTGGCGTGAGGGGTTTATTTATGTGAAGCGTGAAGTGAAGAGAGGATCAATTAGGGTTTTGCTTGTTGTTTATTCATGTGTGTATGGGTGGAGGCAGTTCACGTGGCTTGCTTACCGAGAGAGAGGGTAGTGTGTTACATGAATGAGGGGGTTTCTTGGGCGTGAATGCTAGGGTTTGTTTTGTGTTTTGTGATTGGGAGAGAGACAAAGAGAGAATGGAGAGCTTTAGGGTTTTTCTTTTGTGAGTGCCATGAGTGAGCTCTAAGGTGTGAAGGGTTGGTTTATGCTTATTTTTATAGACAATGGTTGGGGTTTTCCTTATGCGAATAGGGAAGAAATATTGTGTAATTATGGGGGATATTTAACTTATGTATCACAAGGAAATGATCTCTTCATTTTAGGAAGGTAAATTGATTTGATTTGATTTTATTTTATTTAGTTTAGGTATGTGATTTAATTGGATTTGGAAGGTGATTGATGAGATTTGATTTGAATCTTTTAATTTGGGAAGGTGATTTGTCTTGATTTTAGCATGTGTTTAATGTGTGATTTTGTTATTTTGGAAGCTTTGGGCGTGGGGTTTGGTCTATTTGGGCGTGAATTTGGTTTATTTTGGTGGGCTTGGTGTCTGGTTTGGGTGATGTATGGGCTTGGTGTGTGACTTGCGGGGGTTTTGGGCTAATGATAAGTTTAAAACAGAGGCTTAACGAGCAAACCCGAAGCTAAGAAAACAAATTAAATCCAACAAGGTGTCAATTTCTGACTCGTCCCTTCCAATGTTCGTTTCCCGCGACTTCCATGACTTAAAGAGTAGTGCCTCTGTACGAGACTCATCATCGTGACCTAGATGTAAAAATACAGTGCCTACAGTCGCCCCCGCTTTGATGGGACTTATGCAGTGTGTGACAATGACAATCCTATCAAAGTTATGCAATGTATTTTTACTTACCTTGCTCGCTAGCTGCCACCTGACTTGCCTGTTGCTTCGAACTGAGTTGATATGGTGGCGAGGTGCCTTGACCCCTGGGCTTTGTTCTCGAACCACCGAATGTAGGCTTTATTCCTAAACTGTGCTGATGATGTAGTGGGCCTCGACCCTAGGACGCATCCCGGAACTGCAACTGATGTGTGGGCCCTCGACCTTGGGACACATCCTAAAACTGATGATGTAGTGGGCCCTCGACCTTGGGAGTCATCCCAAAAACTGCTGATGTGGGCCTCGCCCCCAAACTGATACTGATGTGGGCCTCACCTCCAAACTGATACTGATGTGGACCTCGCCCCAAAACTTATGCTGATGTGGGCCTCACCCCCAAACCGATACTGATGTGGGCCTCGCCCCTAAACTGATACTGATGCGGGCCTCGCCCCCAAACTGATGTTGATGTGGGCCTCGCCTCCAAACTGATACTGATGTGGGCCTCGCCCCTAAACTGATAGTGATGGGGGCCTCACCCTCAAACTGATACTGATGTGGGCCTCGCCCCCAAACTGATACTGATGTGGGCCTCGCCCCCAAACTGATACTGATGTGGGCCTCGCCCCCAAACTGATACTGATGTGGGCCTCGCCCCGAAACTTATACTGATGTGGGCCTCGCCCTGAAACTGATACTGATGTGGGCCTCGCCCCCAAACTGATACTGACGTGGGCCTCGCCCCCTGAGACTCATCCCTAAACTGATACTGATGTGGGCCTCAACCCATGCTCTATTTTCAAGACTGATTCTGATGTGGGCCTCGCCCCCAAACTGATACTGGTGTGGGCCTCGCCCTTAAACTGATACTGATGTGGGCCTCGCCCCCAAATTGATACTGATGTGGGTCTCGCCCCCAAACTGATACTGTTGTGGGCCTCGCCCCCAAACTGATACTGATGTGGGCTTCGCCCGCACACTGATACTGATGTTGATGTTGCATATCAACATGTTGTATTACCTCCCACGAGATAATCCTGATGGCTTAAATATTTTTTCGTCCTCAATGGATGCTTCGTGTCGAAACCAGAGAACCTTCAAAGTATTTAATACACTCAAATTCGATCGTCTGCATGAGTGATCTGAACTAGACTCCTAGTGTGTGTGTGCCAAGGCTCTTTCGTAGCTTAATCCTTAAGTAAGCCAACTAGATGATTTTGTCTCGGAGAATTGGATCAGAGGGTCTAACCAACCGAGATGTCTTGATCATACACTGTGATTACTTCCTCGTACTCAACATGATATGGTTTTCTTCTTTTTTTTCTTTTGCCTATTTCTTTTTCTTTTTTTTTTTTACTTTTCATTTTGAACTTTTTTTTTCTCTTTTCTTTCTTTTTTTTTTTCGACACACCTACCCTTTAAGGTAGCATTTCTCCTCATGGTGGTCCTAATACTCGCCCATGGGTAGCTTCACACTTATCGGTTATAGGTGGTCTATTTTTCTTTTTCTTTTCAGAGACTTTTTTCTTTGTTTCCAACCATATCATATATCGTAGCTTAAGTAATCCAAGATGGACATCTAGGCAAACAATCATTCACTGATCCGCCATCTCTTCAACTAGTCATTTTTCCGACTACTCAGGCTTCTACTACTAAGATCCCGTAATCAAGTGCTCGTAAGTCTAGCTGAGATCAATCACTCAGAATATCGGACGAGAGCACATCTCACACTCATCGTTTCTAAGGTTTCACCTTACAGCAAACAATGTCATCACTGGACATATGTCTAACCATCAAGGACTTTTCTCTCTCTCGTTTTTTTTACTCACTCCACTGGAATTCTTCTTTTCAACCGTTGATAATGTGGGCTTCGCCCTCTGGGATTCTTTCCTGAAACTTGATACTGATACGAGCTTCAACCCTGTGACTCATCCCGAAACTGATATCGTCGTGGGCCTCAACCCTGAGACTCATCCCCGAAACTGATACTGATTCATTCCTAAAACTGATGTGGGCCTCAACCCCGTGATTCATTCTTGAAAATGATGACACTGTACTGTTGCTACTTTTGGTCGGCTTGCCTTTGCTGATTTCTCTTTCTTTTTAAAACCTGTGAATACTAAACAGAACAAACACAAAAGAATGCAAATACGTTACGTGTATGCATGCATGAATGAATTTCCTATTCTGTTGGGTTAGGTCTTCCGCCAATTCTCCTAGTAACTGCTCGGTCTTCTCTTCCTTGGGCAAAATACTGCTTCAATCTATCCACGTTGATCGGCTCGGTGAACTCGTTCCCTTCCAAATCTGACAGTCTCACTGCCCCATTTCCCATTAATTTTTGGACTATGTAGGGTCATTCCCAGTTGGGTCTGAACTTTCCTCTCGGGTCTTTTGTCGACGGTTTCGACTGCTTAAGCACCAGATCACCCTTTCTGATCTTAGTAGGGCGCACCTTCTTGTTGAATGCTCGAGCCAACCTCTTCTGGTATATCTGCATGTGATGCAAGGACTTCATTCTTTTCTCATCCAGTAGTGCCAACTGTTCAAATCTCCGTGAGACCCACTCTTGTTCAGGTAACTCTATTTCTGCTAATACCCGCATGGACTATATCTCAACTTCCACTGGTAGTACTGCTTCCATTCCGTAGACCAAAGAGTAAGGCGTGGCTCCCATTGCTGTTCTCATAGAAGTTCTATATCCCCACAGGGCGTACGGCAGCTTATCGGCCCAATCTTTATAGTTCTCCGTCATCTTGGCTAGTATCCTCTTTATCGTCTTGTTGGCTGCCTCGACTAACCCATTTGCCTGCGATCGGTATGATGACGACTTGTGATGTCTTATCTCATACTTCTGTAGCATCATCTTTGTTTCCCCTTGAAACTGGACTCCGTTGTCCGTGACCACGTGATGCGACATTCCATATCGACAGATGAGGTTCCGAGCTATAAACTTTGCCATCTACTTTGTTGTAACATTGCGGAAGGACTCGGCTTCCACCCATTTTGAAAAGTAGTCTACTGCCACTACTATGAAGCGATGTCCATTCGATGAGTGTGGTCGAATTTCCCTGATCATGTCAATTCCTCATGCTGAGAAAGGCCACGGCTCTGATAGCCCATGCAACTCCGTGTGCGGAAAATGGTTCAAGTTACCGTGCACTTGACAATCGTGACAATGCTTTACCAGCTTCGCGCAGTCAGCTTCCATGGTCGACCAGTAAAAGCCTTATCTCACCATCTTACGGGACAAGTTCAACCCATTCATGTGCAGTCCACATACCCCGGCATGTACTTCTTCCATTGCCTTATGAGCCTCTTCTTTTCTCAGGCACTTCAGCTGGATGCCATTCCCTTGCCTCTTATATAATTCTCCCTTCAAACTCACATATTGAGAAGCAAACTTCTGAATGGCTATCCTGTCTTTCCGACTTGCTTCTTCCGGAAGTTCCCCGCATTCCAGATATCTCTGAATGTCATGATACCAAGGTTTCCCATCGTTGAACTCTACTTCCAAGATTCTTTCTATCTCATAAACCGGTTTTCTTGTCGTTGTCAACAACAGAGGTCTCATCACCAATTTCTCTGGATTTTCCCAAGTTGCGGCAGGGTAGCCAACGCGTATGCCATTTAGTTCTCTTCTCACAGCAAGTGCTGGAACTTACGATCGGGGAGGGCCCGTACCAGACTCCTGAGGTGGAACAAGTAAGGTTTCAACCATTCTTCCTTCAATTCCTATTCTCCTTGCATCTGTCGGACTACCAACATCGAGTCTCCGTAGACCTCCACGTTCTTAGCTTTCAAGGTTACCAATGCCGTCAGTCCGAAGGCGCATGCTTCATACTCGGCCATGTTTTTAGTTACTCCGAACATCAACCTCTTGGCCATAGGCCGTGTTTCTCCTTCGGGGGTTACTATCACGATCCCTATTCCAGCTCATTTGTAATTCACTGCTCCGTCAAAATACATCTTCCATCCTTGGACTATTATTGCCTGGATCTCATCGTCTGGGAATTTAAACTTGTATTGATCTCCTTCTATCGGTTGTAATTCCAGGAACTCCGCTACGGCTCGACCTTTGATTACTTTAGAAGTGAGGTACTCAATATCAGACTCTGTCAGCAATACCAACCATATGCCTAACTTCCCTACTAGCGAAGGCACCGAATGCAGATACTTCAAGGGATTCTCCTTTGCTACCACTTGGATTAAGATTGGAAGTAATGACGCAATTTTCTGGACGCCCACACTACTGCCAAATGGATCTTCTCTACTTCCTAATAGCGGGCTTCATACGGAAGCATCTTCTTACTGAGGTAATAGACTGCATGCTCTACCCCTGTCTCATCTGCTTGTACCATCATCGCCCTCAGCTCTTCGGATTCAATGGCCAAATATAGTACCAAGGGTTTTCCCAGTCTTGGAGGTTTCAAGACATGAGGTTTCACCAAATATTCCCTGATATTGTCGAAAGCTTCTTGGCATTGCTCATGTTCTTGATATATCATTTATTCGCGGGGTGGTAGACTGGTCACCCCCAGACTTGTCTTTCTTTCCTTGCCGTAAAGTTTTCTGTTTCTCGATTTCTTTTTCCCCGATGTCCATGTTTGCTAAACCCTTCTCGACAAACTTTTTATTTTTGATCTCTAACCCAACAGATATCTATGATGGCTTTTAAGACACATGGGTTAACATGATGCATGTATGCATGAGATGCATGAGATGCGTGCGATGCATGGAATATATAAGTCAACCCATTATCATTTTAAAGCATTCAATCATACTATTGCACGGTGCAAACTTGTCCCAGTTGAAAAGGCCCAACAGGTTTACATTTTTGCAATAACATGGCTAAACAACTTCAAATGATAAAAGGCCTAAACACAAGATGGCCCATTGTCATTTCAGAAGCTTTTGGCCCAATTTCCATAAAGCACGGACTCATCACAGTTTAAATGGCCCAACAAGCCCATACCTCATGACAAAAAGTCCAACTGAATCCAAATGACGATGGTCCTAAATGCAAGCATAAAGGAATAGTTTTTATTGGTCCTACAACTACAGTTCATATGCGGGTTTATAGGGGTATAGACAAAGGCTCCCACTGATAAAGGATTTCCCACAACTAGGACTCCCTACTCAAGGGTTCAAGCGACCAAGTGAGCGCACCTTTTTTATACCTTAAGGTACTGTAGGACACAAAAATCGGTGACGCTATTCCAGGCTTGCGGCCTAGTTGGGAGTACGGAATAGCCCACAGAGGAACTAAACCGGAGAATAATGGAGTCGCCACCCAGTGTGAACTGGGACAAAGATTTAAGGCCGCACTCACCCCTCGCAAGGGAAGACCTCAAACCGTTGGGTTCGGAATGGTCCCTTACTTATGCCACTTGTAATGAAAAGATTTGTGCAATAATCCAACCAAGTCTACACAACCTACATCTAAGTTTGCATAAGTCCTATATCTAAAAAGTAAAACCTATATCTAAGTTTGCATGTTTTAAAAGTAAGTCATCATAACGGAAAACACACAATAACACACAATAATCTCATGAGCATATTGAATTATTAAAAAAAATAAATAAATAACGACCTAAACATAAACATAAACTAAACTCCTAATGCGAAAGAAATAACTAATCATGCTCGAAAATAACCAACTAAATCATGCATAAAAATAAATGACATACTAAACGACTAAATCATGCTTAAAAATAAATAACATACTAACGACTAAATCATGCTCAAACACAAGGTTGGATGAAACGAAATATGTGTGTCTCTCAAGCGGTACGTGGCATTGTATCCCGAGTGCAGATCGCACTACCGTCCATTCAGATTCGGCTAAGGAATTTACGTCAGGGTTTCCATCCGATATACCACTAGAGAGAACACATATTCCATTCTTCCGAAAGTCATATCATACACCAATCCACAATACTTATGGGAAATAAAGTAAGAAAATAAATAAAAATAAAGGAGAATAAATAAGAAGGGTGCCCTCAGGTCTAACCTCTTAAGTCGTCTCTCGGAAGTGCGCTACGTGGTTTTCGGAAGGGTTGATGCTCCGCAACCCTCTGGTTCACTAGTTCAACATTTTCCTTCACTGTTTCACTATTTGGGCTGCTATTTTACTCTATTTTGTGACTGTTTCTGGTCACGTTTTTGGCTTACTATTTTATGGTAATTAGGGACTATTTTGGCCTAAGGTTTACGGGTTTTACTGGGCAGTTTTGGCTTGCTGTTTACGGGTTTACTGGACAATGTAGTTTCAATATTTTTGGCAGTGCAGTTTTGGCGTTTTGGGCAGTTTTTTAGGTGCAGTTTGCGGTAATTGCAGGGGCAGTTTGGGGTAGAATTTCGGTGGTCAGTGGCTATGTTTTCAGTGCAGTTTTTGGTGGTCAGGGGGGCTGTGTTTTCAGGACAGTTTTGGGTTGATGATTTGCGGCAGTTTATGGAGGGTTTTGGTGCATGAATTGAAGCTAATGGCATAAAGTGAGTGGCCGAGTGAGAGGCTTGTTACGTGAATTACTGACTATTGAATGAGGCTTTAGCATGAAGAAGGCAGGTGGTGTGAGGGGCTTTGTGCGTTGAAGGCAGGCTGAAGGGTACGTGAGCGTGGGGAATTGTTGAAGGGGGCTTTACGTGAATGAGGGCTGTTCACGTGGGGAATTGTTGTTTACGGCAATATGAGGGTTACTGGGTGTTAATGTGTGTGAATGGACTGGTTTATGTGAGTGGTGTGGGCTGTTTGCTTACGTGATGAAGGGGCTTGCTGTGAAGGGCCGTGTTGCAGAGAGTTTGGTGAAGGTTTGTGTGTGTTTATTTGGCGTAGGTGTGAGACGAGAGAGAAAGGGAGTGGCGTGAAGCTTATAGTTTATTTCTCTTTTGTGAGTAGATGTGAGAATGAGCTCCGATGTGAAGGGTTGAGGTTGTCCTTATGCGAATAGGGAAGGAATTATGCAATTATGGGGGATATCTTCTAATTAGTGTGCTATAAAGAAAAATCTATTTAATTAGGGATGTGATTTAATTTGATTTGATTTCTTCTCTTTTGATTAATGATATGATTTAATTGAACTAGGAAAGTGTTTGAAGAGATTTGATTTGAATCTTTTAATTTAGGAAGGTGATTTGTCTTGATTTTAGCACGTGTTTAATGTATGATTTTGTTATTTTGGAATGCTTTGGGCGTGGCTTTGGTCTATTTGGTGGGCTTGGTGTGTGGTTTGGTGATGTATGGGCTTAGTGTGTGACTTGCGTGGGTTTTGGGCTAAGGATAAGTTTGAAATAGAGGCTTAATGAGAAAACCCGAAGCTAAGCAAACGAATTAAATCCAATAAGGTGTCAATTTCTGACTCTTCCCTCCCGACGTCCGTTTCCCGCGACTTTCACAACTTAAAGAGGTAGTGTCTCCATGTGAGACTCATCATCGGGACTTATATGCAAAAATACAGTGCCTACAGTCTCCTCCACTTTGATGGGACTTGTGCAGTTTGTGAGAATGACAATCCTATCAAAGTTTATGCAATGCATTTTTACTTACCTGGCTCGCCAGCTACCACCTGACTTGCCTGTTGCTTCGAACTGAGTTGGTATTGTGTGAGGTATTACGACCCTAAGGTTCATCCCTGCAAGATGCTGTGATCTATAGGAATCACTACCGAACTGTGCTATGAGGTAGTCCATTCCTGAACCGTTACCGTGAGGTGGTCCATTCCTGAACCGTTACTGTGAGGTGGTCCATTCCCGAACCGTTACTGTGAGGTTGTCTATTCCCTAACTGTTACTGTGAGGTGGTCCATTCTCGAACTATTACTGTGAGGTGGTCTATTCCTGAACCGTTATTGTGATGTGGTCCATTCCCGAACCGTTACTATGGTGTGGTCCATTCCCGAACCGTGCTTCATTCTTGGAGTGCCATTATCAGCTTGGGTATGCTAGACATATGTTTGGATGATACCAAACTAGAACCCAAATCGGATAAGTGCCTAATTTGTGGGTTATCCTAGGGTAACCAAAGTATAGTACTTATACAACTCATAAGAGAACAATGTAATTATTGCTCGCCATGTGGTTTTCCTAAGAGGAATACCTTTATGCAGTGGTAAGTGGGAGGAAAGTAAAACTCGATGAAAATCGGAGTAATACTGTTCCAAGCACCGATTCCTTAACGGAACACAAACAGTTCATCAGGAATGAGACTGTACCACAATCTTCGATTACACAAGAACCGCTTAAGTCAGAGAGAATTTGAAAACAACCTGGGAGGTATGGATTTCCGGAAATGTGAAACAAAAGTTTTTCCCTTGCATCTTGGTCACTTTTACATTTTTGTTGTTTTTTTTATCTCACCTCATGAAGATGTCAATCTTATTGAGGAATACGGACCGACTACGTATGAGGAAGTGATACAACGTATCGACTCAATATTATGGAAAAGTGACGTGATGTCCGAAATGGTTTCCATGTATACCAACTAAGTTTAGACACTGGTTGATGTACCGGAAGGCATTGTACCTATTGGTACTATATAAGTCTTCAAGGAAGACATACATTGATGGCAACATACCAACGTACAAAGCTAGGCTTGTAGCGAAAATGTTTCGTTATCAACATTGTGTCGATTATGACGAAACATTTTACTCGTTGCCATGATTAAATCCATTTGGATAATGCTTGCTAATGCTGTATGTTTCATTTATGAAATATGGCAGCTGGACGTCAAAACCACTTTCCTTAAACAAAACCCTTTTGAAGGATGTTTACAACATCCTGACAGTTTTGTTGTACCAAAACATGCAAACAAGGTTTGCAAGTTAATTCGATCCATTTATGGATTGAAGCAAACATTGCGTTCTTGGAACTATCTTCTTGATGTAATCATAATGGTATATGATTTAATTCAAAACGAAAATGATTCTTGTGTATATGAGGAGGTTAGTGGGAGCGCACTGACAATGATTGTCCTAAATAATGATGATATATCATTTCTTAGAAATGACATTCCCATAATACAATCGGTGAAAGCTTGGCTTTCATGAAAAATTCTCCATAGAATACTTGGGAGAGACAACCTTTATTCTAGGAATAAGGATCTGCTGGGATAGATCTAAAAGTTATTAGCAAACTCGTACATTGAAACAAATGTACGCGACCTGGTGTCTCATATGCTTTGAGCATACGGAGTCACAATCAGGCCAATCCAAGTGATAGTCACTGGATTGATGTTAAGAACATCCTTAAGTATCTTAGGTGAACTAAAGATGTTTTATTAAGCTATGGAGAAGGAGAACTTGAATTGACTGGGTTCAACGTTGCAAGTTTCCTAACCGACAATAACAACTATAAGTCGTAATAAAGGTACTATATAGTTTCAATAAAGGAACAGTGAGCTGGAAATCTTCCAAGCAAGATATTGTTGCCGAATAAACGACAAAAGCAGAATATTGCTATAGCTGAGGCAGCAATAGAAGCGATTTGGATCTATAATAATCCTAATTATATTAGGTGTAGTTCTGTTAGCAGCTGAGCTGGGCTTGAGCATAGGCTAAAGAATTAATGGTCTCATCAACGATCCAAATATATACTTCAATTATTTCATCTGATTCCTCGGAGCATAATTCGCCCCCACTTTGATGGGACTTATGCAGTGTGTAACAGTGACAATCCTATCAAAGTTATGCAATGCATTTTTACTTACCTGGCTCGCCAGCTGCCGCTTGACTTGCCTGTTGCTTCAAACTGAGTTGATCTGGTGGTGAGGTGCTGTGACCCCTGAGGTTCATCCCTGCAAGATGCTGCGATCTCTAAGAATCACTACCGAACTGAACAGATGAGAGTTGGTCCCCTTCCGAACCTTGCCCTATTTCCGGAGTTCCATTTTCGGCATGCTAAACCTCATTCCCGAGGTGTCACGGTTGTGATAGTTGTGGTCCCTTTCCGAACCTTGTTCCATTTCTGGAGTGCCATTTTCGGCATGTTAAACCTCATTTACGAGGCGTCGCTGATGTGATAGTGGTCCATTTCCGAACCGTGCTCCATTTTCGGAGTGTCATTTTCGGCGTCTGATGTGATAGTGGTTCATTTCCGAACCGTGCTCTATTTTTGGAGTGCCATTTTCGGCGTCTGATGTGATAGTGGTCCATTTCCGAACCATGCTCCATTTTTGGAGTGCCATTTTCGGCGTCTGATGTGATAATGGTCCATTTCCGAACTGTGCTCTATTTTTGGAGTGCCATTTTTGGCGTCGGATGTGATCGTGGTCCATTTCTGAACCTTGCTCCATTTTTGGAGTGCCATTTTCGGCGTCTGATGTGGTAGTGGTCCATTTCTGAACCATGCTCCATTTTCAGAGTGCCATTTTCGGCGTCTGCTGATAGTGGTCCATTTCCGAACCATGCTCAATTTTCGGAGTGCCATTTTCGGCGTCTGCTGATAGTGGTCCATTTCCGAACCATGCTCCATTTTCGGAGTGCCATTTTCGGTGTGCTAAACCCCATATTCGAGGTGTCGCTGTAATGTCTCCATACCTGGGTGTCACAGTAGTGTCTCCATACCCGGAGTGCCATACATGGCGTGTTAAACCCCATACCCGAGGTGTCGCGGTTGCATCTCCATACTCAGAGTGTCGCAGTAGTGTCTCCATACCCGTAGTGCCATACCTGGTGTGCTAAACCCCATAACCGAGGTGTCGCTGTAATATCTCCAAACCCGGAGTGCCGTACCTGGCATGATAAACCTCATACCCGAGGCGTCGCTGTAATATCTCCATGCCCGGAGTGCCATACCCGGCAAAAACTGATACTGATGTTGGTGTGGGCCTCGCCTCTAGAGTGCCATACTCGACAAGACTGATATTGATGCTGATGTGCGCCTCGCCCCAGAGTGTCATACCTGGCAAGACTGATACTGATGCTGATGTGGGCCTCGCCCCAGAGTGCCATACCCGGCAAAACTGATGATGTGTCTCCATACCCGGAGTGCGGATGATGTGTGTCTCCATACCCAGAATGCCATTCTCGGCTTGTTCATTCCCGAAATGTTGATGAAGTGGGCCTCAACCCTAGGACGCATCCCCAAAACTGCTGATAAAGTGGGCCTCGACCCTGGGATCCATTCCTGAAGCTGCTGGTAAGGTGGGCCTCGGCCTTGGGATTCATTCCCCTAGGATTCATTACAAAACTCTGACAATGTGGGCCTCGACCCTGGGATTCATTCCAAAAATTCTGACGATGTGGGCATCGACCCTGGGATTTATTTCCGGATTCATTCCAAAACTCTGACGATGTGGGCCTCGACCCTGGGATTCATTCCCAAAACTCTGACGATGTGGGCCTCGACCCTGGGATTCATTCCCCAAACTACTGATAGTGCGGGCCTCGGCCCTGGGATTCATTCCCGAAACTGATGATGCTATGTTGCTGTTTTTGGTTGGCTTGCATTTGCCGCTTTCTCCTTTTCTCTAAAACCTGTGAACAAAAACAAGACAAAGATTGCGTGTATATGACGTGTATGCATGCATGCATGAATGTGTTTCCTATTCCAATGGGTTAGGTCTTCATTGTGCTCTTCAGTGCTTCTTGCCTACAAAAGTCTTTGGTTGCCCCTAGGTCTGCTTGCAATTTCCTTCTGCCAGTTCTCTTATGGTGATTGGTTGGTTCTTTTTTGTCTCATGGCTCAAGATCTCGTTGTATCCCTTATTCACGGGGTGGTAGACTGGTCGCCCCTAGTCTTGATTTAGCTTTCTTCTTTCCGCTGCTTACATTAGGTCAATGTGGACCACATGATATGGCATTCTACATCATCATATTATATCACATGCTACGGAATAGTCCCAATAGTTACACATATTATTGCCCTCAAAGAATGCCCAGTATTGAAACCAGAGAACCTTCAAAACTTTCAACGCAACTCAAATCTAAATCTTTGAATAAACGATCTAAGCCAGACTGAAAGTGTGTGTGTGAAAAGGTTATTTAACAGATTCATCCCCAAGTAAGCCAACTCAATGATTTCATCAAAAAATCGGGATCGATGGGTCAAACCAACCTAGATGTCTCAATTATGTCTGCAGTTGCTTTTCTGTGCTCAATGTGGTATGGTTTTCTTTCTTTTTTGTCTCTATCTTTTTTTCTTTTCATTTTGAACTTCTTCTTTTTCTTTTCTTTTCTTTTTCTTCTTTTTTTTCTTTCTTTCTTTTTTCAACACACCTACCCTTTAAGGTAGCATTTCTCCTCATGGTGGTCCTAATACTCGCCCATGGGTAGCTTCACGCTTATCGGTTATAGGTGGTTCAATTCTTTTCTTTAGAGACATTTCTTTTATCATTTTTCAATCATACCACACATCATAACATAAGCAAATTAAGATAGACATCTAAGCAAACGGTCATTCACCGACCTACAATTTCTTCAACTAGTCACTTTGCTAACTACTTAGGTTTTCACTGCTAAGAACCTATAGTGAAGTGCTTTACGAGTCTAACATAGATCAATCACTCAAAGTATCAGATAAAAGCACATCAGGAGTTTATTGTTTCTAAGATTTCACCATAAAGCAAACGATTTCATCATTGGACTTATGCCTAATTATTAAGGACTAAAAACAAGCAATTTTTTTCTTTTTTTTTTCCTTTTTTTTTTCTTTTTTTTTGGGCCCACCATGGCCTTTCTATCCTTGCCGTAAAATTTTCTGTTTCTCGGCTTTCTTTTTCCCGATGTCAATGTTTGCTAAACTCTTCTTTGACAAGTCTTCTTTTTCCTAACCCAACGGATATCTTTGATGGCTTTTAAGACACATGGGTTAACATGATGCGTGAATGCATGAGATGCGTGCGATGTATGGAATATATAAGTTGGCCCATTACTATTTTAAAGCATTCAAGCATACTATTGCGCGGTGCAAACTTATCCCAGTTGAAAAGGCCCAACAAGTTTACATTTTGCGATAACATGGCTAAACAAATTCAAATGATACGAGGCCTAAACAAAAAATGGCCCATCGGCATTTTAGAAGCTTTTGGCCCAATTACCATAAAGTACAGACTCGTCCCATTTTAAATGGCCCAACAAGCCCATACCTCATGATAAAAATTCCAACTGAATCCAAATGAATATGGTCCTAAATGCAAACATAAAGGAATAGTCTCTATTAGTCCTACAACTACAGTTCACATGCAGGTTTATAGGGGTATAGACAAAGGCTCTCGTCGATGAAGGGTTGCCCACAACTAGGTCTCCCCACTCAAGGGTCCGAACAACCAAGTGAGCGCACATTTTTTCTACACTAAGGTACGTGCCAACGAGTTATGGTACGTGACTGACTGTCAAATGGATTTCCCATTGTAGATTCCCCAGAGGGAGGGCGGAGCGAACTCTCTTAAAAACCCAAGCCTCTTAGGCTCTTTTCGCTTGGTGATAGGAATAAACAACGAGTCCTCCAAATTAGTCCATCACAGTAGGCTACGAGTAGATGATTATCTAGATGCCTTCACAGCTTTTCCTCATAGAAAGTTAGTGAATGAAGGAAGACACCAAACCATTACCTAGCCTTAATAGTGCCTTTGATTAAACCCCTTTCAACCCACGGTAAACACGGTTAACTAAAGCACAAATCACAATCATTACAAGACATTATTTCGGGGCCGATTCTCTATCCCCAGTGGAGTCGCCAGACTGTATGACACAGAAATCGACGACGCTATTCTAGGCTCGCGGCCTAATTGGGAGTACGAAATAGCCCGTGGGGGAACTAAACCGGAGAAATAACATGGAGTCGCCACCCGGTGTGAACCGGGAAAATGATTTAAGGCCGCACTCACCCCTCGCAAGTGAAGACCTCAAACCGTTGGGTTCGGAATGGTCCCTTACTTATGCCACTTGTAATGCAATGATTTGTACAATAACTTAACCGAATCTACGCAACATATATGCTCAAGAGTAACTTAGATCTAGTTCTCATTCATCAAAGTAAATCCTATGTCTAAGTTTGCATGTTTTAAAAGTAAGTCATTATAACGGCAAGCATACAATATCACACAATGAGCATGTTGAATCATCAAATACCAAGAATAAATAAATAATCACTTAAACATAAACGTAAATTAAATTCTTAATACGAAAACAAAGAACTAAATCATGCATAAATAAATAACATAATCATACTTAAAATAAATAGCATACCAGACTAAATCATGCTAAATAATCTACTAGACTAAATCATGCTTGAATACAAGGTTGGATGAAACGAAATACGTGTGTCTCTCAAGTGGTAAGTGGCATTGTATCCCGAGTACAAACCGTACTACTGTTCATTCGGATTCGGCTACGGAATTTACGTCCGGGTTTCCATCAGATATACCACAAAAGAGAACACACATTCCGCTCACCCGGAATTCACATCATGCATCAACAAACGACTCTCATGCGATAATATATTAAAATAAATAAAAAAACGAAGAATAATAAATAAAAGGGGTGCCCTCAGGTCTAGCCTCTTTAGTAGTCTATCGGAAGGCGGTACACGACCGTCAGAAGGGTGGATTCTCCGCAACTCCTCCGGTTCACTGGTTCAACATTTTCATTCGCTGCTTCATTGTTTGGGCTGCTGTTTTTACTCTGTTTTGCTGCTTTTTTTACTGTATTTTTTTGTCACTATTTTTTGTTACTGTTTGTGGTATTCGGGGGCTGTTTTGGGTGACGTTTTGTGCGGTTTCGGGACTATTTCTGTTGCAATTTTTGGGACAGTATAGGGGCTGATTTAGTGCAGTTTAAGTGCGTGAAGTTAGGCTGTGTTGAGGGGATGTTGAAAGGCTGTTGAAGGGCTGTAGCGTGCATGATGAGGGGGAAAATTTGTGAGGGCTGTGTTGAAGTGGCTTGTTACGTGAATTAGAAGGGCAATGGCGTGCAGGATGAGGGGGCAATGAGTGGAACTTGAGAGGGTGCTTGCGTGATGAAGGCAGTGGCGGGTGAGGGGCTGATTTGTTGGCGTGAGTGTCAAGTGTTTAACCTTAGCTGCATGTGTTGTTTTGTTTAGATTAGTGGCTCAGTTTTGGGAAGGTCCTTGTTTCTTTGGCAGCGCAGCTCGTGGGTCTGATGAGAGATGCTAGGGTTAGGTTGTTGAAGGGTTTATTTGTTGTTGTTTGATTACGTCGTGGAGGACTGTGTTTTTGTGAGGGTTTTGTCGAGGGTGTGAAGGGGAAGAAGAAAGAGAGACTGCCATCTGGTTGTGGGGAAAAATGAAAGGGGAGAGGCGTAGAGGTTAGGGTTTTATTATTGTGGGTTACTGCCATCTAAGTTAGTTGTTTAGGTTTAGGGGCTGCTTTTGTGTGCATGTGTGAGGAGGGTTTAGTGTAATGTGAAGGGTAGTCTTATGCGTGAGTGAAGGTGAATATGTGTGTGGGTTGGCTAAACGTGTTGAGGGGTCTGTGGGGCTGATGAAGGCTAGGCGTGAAGGGGGGCTGGTGCGTGAGTGGGCAGGTGGCTAGGCGTGAGTGAGTGTTCGGTTTGTATTGAAGGGTTTATTGGTTCACTGGTCTTCGTGGCAGTTTTATGTGCATAGGGCTGCGTTGAAGGCTTAGTGGAGAGGAGGGTTGCGTGAGGGTTTATTTTAGTGTGGCCTTGTGGTTTGCGTTATTTTGGTCGGTTTGTGGGCTACGTGTTGCATGAAGAGCGTGAGGGTTTTGGTTATTTGGTCGGCAGTTTGTGAGCTGTGTGTTTAGGGTGGCTGTGTTGATCGTTGAGTGGCTTGAGGTCTTTTTTGTGGTGTGAGGGCTGAACGTGAGTGTACTGTTGGATAATATGACCCATAGCGTCACTATTTGTACAGATCATAGTGTTGTTGTACAAATTAACTATGTGACAAGGAAATTGCACTCTCATCATTTGTGATAAGATCACCTTAGATATATAAATGAAGAGAGGTCCATATGATTAGTTCCTGGATTGAGATGATATGAGACAGTATCAGTCCACGAAGGATTAATCATTAAATATCCCTAGTCGTAGTATTATCGAGACTGGACATCGATAATGCGGAATAGGCTAGTATTGCACTTGTGCGCGTTGTGAGGGCACAACAGCATAGTTCTCATATATTTGGGTATTGGATACTCATGCAAGTGCGATAGGAGGTTGTGTTTCACCGACGGTACAGGAAACAGCTTCGCTCTGGATAGACCCCTCGGAATCCCATTGGTATTATGACTATGTGTCTGTGGGAGTCCGACATCAGGGTAGGTGTGTATGGTCTTAACCTGAGACTTGCACTGCTAATGCTTACGACAATCAATATACTTTAGTTGAGGTCGTCTAGGACTCTAACCGGTTCTGTGTACGCCAATGCTGGGTATATTGAGAATCGTAGAGTATTGGGTGTGATGTCAAGACGGAAGTATCACTCCAGTCATAGTGGAGATGATGTCACGCAGGATACGGTATTAGTGCTCTTAAGTGCTGGCCGGCCATCGGGATATTATGACAAGGTCATGTATATCCGATTATAGAGACTAGTTACCAGACATCCGACATGTGCTTCGGACGGGGCAGACACTTATCCAGCCCCAGCCCTATCACGTGACTATCCGATACTGGGCCGATATACACAATACTTGGTATACTACGCTTGATATAGATCTTAAATATTCTTAGATGAATATGACCGGAGAATTGGGTAGACTTCGTGCTTTGCTAGAAGCCGATCTTGTCTCGTAAATCGGTAGAACGTAGTACTTGGTACGTACGTGATTCGGATATTCCGACGACCGTATTTACTGCCAACATATCCGGGGATCTCATGGGTCGCTTCCCAGTGATCCACCGATGACGTATGACTCGCACATTTATTAATCTGGGATTAATTTGATGAGAGAGAAAATTAATCTAGGATTAATTACGGAGATATTTTATCTAGGATAAAATATCGTCTAAAGAGAGAGAATGATTAATTTAGAATTAATCGTTAAATTAATATATTCGATATATTAAACGAAATTAGATTTCGACGCAGAATTGAAATTGGATTTTAATTCGGGCGAACGAATTAATTTAGAATTAATTCGTTAGCGACGTGAATAGTGAATTCGCTAGGCGTAATCATTAAATTACGACGCGACGGAAAATTCGCTAATTAGGAATTAGCGAACCCGAGCCCGAGTGTGATTGCGAGCGCATTCGTATTTCGAATTCGAGTGCGGCGACGCAAGTCACATCAAGCGTCAAATCATTCGTCACATCAAGCGTCAAATCAAATGTCATTTTGAGTGATGTGATTGATTGATGTGATTGATTGATTGAAAGACACACATCACTTTATTAAAGTAAAATGAATAGTTGATGTGTGTTGTTGGAATAGTGTTTGGTGGTTGTAAATCATTTACTTTTTGATTTTAATTAATTGATTAGTAATTGTTTGATATATTTTTATGAAAAATATATAAAGTGATTTTGGAAATCATTTACTAACCATACACACTTTCCCTCCTCTCTTTCTCCATCATCATTCACGCCCAAATGGGCAGAAAAAATGCTCACTGGTTTTCTTCATTTTGGGCGTGAGTTTGGGAAGCAATGTGCTTGATTTTGTGGCAAAATCAAGAAGAGCTAGCACTCCGAGAGACTTGCGAAGGTGGTAGGGAGGTTCACCCATGAGTCGGGAACCATTCAACGAAGATTCGAAGCTCATTTTCTCAGCTCAAATCTGAAATGTTGGAGCAGTGGGCTGCTCACTGCCTTGGCCGAAATTGCAAGGGAAAAAAAATTAATTTTTGTTGCCGATTCGTCTCAACCGATCGATGTGAGTATTCCGCTACCTCCTTTGATGTATTCACACATGTATTTCATTGCTTGTATGATCTTGGGACCTAGATAAAACCTAACAATGGCATCAAGAGCTATAGGTTCAAGCATGAAAATGTAGGGCTTAAAATTTGGGTAAATTTGTTTTGAGCATGATTTGAATGAATTGATTGTTTAAGTATGCTTATAACATGTCTAATTGCATTTTGGTTGGACCAATTTGTTGAAAATTGATTTGGAATAATTTTCCCCAAAAATGTTAAGTTGGTCGAATGGATGGTGTTGGAATTCTTGGAATTTTTCATTATTAATTCATTAGATGAGTTGTAATGAAGTATGATGATGTTGATTTGAGATTTAATTGGATTAATTTTGAATTGAACAAAAACCCCTAAAACCATCACCTTGGCCGAATGCTTTTGCCCTTGAATGTCTTGGTATATTTTGATTTTGAACAATTGGATGTGTATAAAATCATTTAGGATGTTGATTTAATGTCGATTGTGGCTTTGATTGGATTGAAACCAAATCGGATATAAAATCCTTCCTTGGCCGAGACTTAGAAGCATGTAAAATGGGTTTGATTTTTTCATTTATGTGTTGGACATGTGATAATGATAATGAGCATGATTAATGGACTAATTTAGTGTTTTGGAAATATTGATTTAGTTGGTTAATCATGTAATGCACTTTAGGTAATGAAATTGCGGAATTGGATTCATGAAATTTAATTATTTAGGCTTAAATTGGATTTGGGCTTCTATTGTTGTAATTGGGCTTATTGGGCTTTGTTGTACAAAGTTGGATTTGGGCAAATTGGATTGGATCCAATTGGGCCCAAAGCCACTTCCGTTAAGCCCAAATGCAACTTATAAACCTTTAAAGTTTAATTGGGCCTAATGAGCCTAAATTGATTTCTGGGCTTATGGGGTTACTCCTTGATTGGGCTTTGGTTGCCGAAGCCCACGCCTTAAAGAAATTAATTAAAGCCCATTAGACTTGAATTAAACTAACATTGGATGTTAATCGGTCTTTGAGACGCGTTACGATTAAATTTGGAATTTAAATCGTAAAAGGTTTATTAATAAGTGTAATGTTTAATCTGGAATTGAATAGTGAATTAGTATTAAATACATGTTAAATTGGATTTAATTATGTAGTTTAATTTAATTCATGAATTCGTACTTTGAGTACTTATTCGCAAAAAACGAGTTTGACTCGAGCAAAATCAAATCGTTGTTTGAACATTGGATGATCACATAACTATCAGATTAATTAATTTGATTAGATTGATTGATAGCATGCTTTTGTGTGAATACGTGGTTGTGATGAATGAATAATGTATATCGGATGGATATTAGTCGGGTGGGGCAATTTTGGAAATTGTTGTAATAAATTCAATTTATTAAATTGGACCTGCGTGTCCAGCCTTATCACATCTATTCTCTTTGTATTCTCTTCTCACCTATTCCCCTCAATGTAAATGAGGTTTCTTTAGAAGTGTAGTGTAACGGGTAGAAGTAATACAAGTGCTAGCTGAGTGAGAAAGGGAGAGATTTGATCTAGGATCAATATGTTAAGTATCCATCCGCATATCATTATTATTTATTTTCATACTCGCTTTATTATGTATTTAGAATGCATTTTAAGGGTGTATGATGATGAGACCTTAACAAAGATAATGAAATTGGTAGCCAATTTGCACGCGAAAAGCCCTCATCAAATATCATGCGTCTTTTCCTTCCATTGAGTGATTCTTACTCAAGATCCTAGATTGGCATGGGTTGTTGGCCAAAGTCAAGACCTTGTCCGTCGAAGATGTGTTTGAATTACGAAGCTTTGTTCCATATTTGTGTCTTGTCCAAGTTGTGGTTTGTTGGCCAAAGTCAAGACCACTTCTTGTCCATCGACATTGATTACGAAGCTTCCATGGTCAATGGGTCCGCGCTTGACTGGGATCATTAGGTTTGTTGTGCCAAAGCCAAGGCCTAGTTGATTCAGAGGAAAAAGGTTAGGGTATATATTGATATATAGGCATATATAGGATATATGTTTAGGACTTGGATGTCCACCTACTGGATCTAGGATTGGATTAGATCCAATTGATCTTAGAGATCTACCTAGTTAATTATCATACAATTTGTTGGCCAAAGTCAAGATTGTGTGATATTTACGGGATCCTAGCCCACTAGGAAACACGGTTTCCCGAGTACTCGACAGAGGGTTAGAGGCTCGACGAAAAATAGTGGGAGGCAAGAATTGAATTTGCAATATTCGTTCAATTACTCGCCATACGCGCTCAAACACAATATCACTCGTCATATATTAAAAGTATTAGTTAGACTAATATTTAACGTTGTTTTAATAAACAGTTGGACTGTATTATACTTGATTATATATAATTGGATTATATTAATCATATATTTGAATTAATTAATTCAGTTTACAGTTGATTTTATAATTGGATTATAGTAATCAATGTAATTGAGGTTAATTAATTTGGATTATATTTGATTATATAGTTGGACTATATTAATCATTATAATATATATAGTACCACTAATCGTTGATCAAATAGTTGGACTATTGTAATCAAGATAAAATTGAAAAGTTGGATATTTAAAATATAATCTGGGATTAAAATATTTTAAATGATTTAATTTTCAATTGGGAATAAATAATAGGTTACTTTATTTGATAAAATAACTTATTATACCTTAAGCCAAAATTAAGCAAAATAAGTAGAGCATAAAATCTTTGGAAGGTTTATGTGATGATGACTTTAGTGCTTAATTTAAATACTTGTCATAAATCTAATTTTAGATTTAAGAAGTATTAAAATTGCAATAAATAATTCTTGGAGAATAATTGACTATTCTAGAGGTGAAAAGTCAAAGTTTGCAATTGGGCATGTAGCACGAGGTGCACATTGTTTCGATATTCTAAAACCCAAGGCTTGGCCTAATGTTCATGAAATATTGAAAAGGATAATTGACATATCCCAAAGTGACTACCATTTGGATATGGCAGACACGAAGGAATTAAAGAAAGGGCAAGGCTCTGACTTTAAAATGTTTGTCAAAGTTATGTTCATAACTAGTATTGAAATTAGATTTTAAATACTTAGTATGGTACATAAAATATATGTATTGATGTTCAGAATATGCTTTGAGCAGGATACTGACTTCAAACTGAGATTGCTCTGCGAATCGGAAACGGGACGAAGGTCGCTGTTTCGACCGTAGATACCTAAGTTTAGAACTACCCTTCGGGTGTGTACTTAAAATAGGAACTGTTATAATGTAACTAGTTTGACTAGAGACATTATCTCTATATCAATGTTTAATCCATTGTGGATAAACCTTTATATTCGAAACACTACGTGTTTCATTATATAAAGATGATACTGAGATAAACACATTAGATGTGAATAACAGATTTATATTTTGAATATAATTAAAATCTCAAAACATATAAAATGACAAATAAATAGCTCAAATTGATTTGATCAATAGAGACTTATTTGTGGCATTGTTGTCTAGGACACAATTAAACAAGACTCGTATATCCGCACTTTTGAAGAGTGGGTACTAGGACTGATTTGACTATTCAAATAAAGTTTACGAATTCTAGTTTGTTAGGTAAAGTACCTAAAACATTGTTTACTTGGTAATAGTGTAAGTGCCACCGATCTGTTAGCCCTATTCATGGTGAAGTTAGTGGGCACATATCTAGCTAGGCTAGATGTGAACATGAATATTTCGTGACCTTAACGGATGTGACATCACGTTATGGTTATGTGTTTCTTTTGAAGAACACAAATCAGGAACTTTAGAGTTTCGACACGAAGTAGATAAACAGATCGACTATAGTATTATGCCGTCACGGTAAGACCGTAATGAAAATACTTAAGCAGTAAGTTTCAATATAAATGAAAGAGTACAGTATTCTTTCAGATGAGGACTCCTCCCGAGACATGTCAGTTTGACGATGTGTCCGAACTAAAAACCGAATTTTGTTGGACATGATAAGGTTTATCACGAGTCGCTCTGAGCTACCATTTCCTTCAAGGATACGTTATTAACAGTGCAAAACTTATTTAGAATAAGGTTCCATATAAATCTGTTTGACAGATATCATATAGGATATGAACAGGAAAGAAAACAGGGTTTCTCATTCCTAATAATTTGGGTATGCCAGGCATAACGTTTGGATGATACCAAACTAAGAAACCCAAATTGGATAAGTGCCAAATATAGGTTATCCTAAGGGAAACCATAAGTATAGTACTTATATATCTCACAAGAGAACAATGTGATTGTTGCTCGCCATGCGGTTTTCCTAAGAGGAATACCGATATGCTGCAGTGGTAAGTGGTGGAGGACAGTAAAACACGATGAAAATCGGGGTAATACTGTTCAAGGCACGAAGTCCGTAATGGAACATAACTAGTCATCAAGGATGAAACTAACCATTAATCTTCAAATACACAAGAACCACGTAGATCGGAGAGAGAATCAGAAACAACCTGGGGTATGGGTTTCTGATGTAACCCCTTAAAGATGTAAATCTTATGGAGGTATACCAACCGACTACGTACGAGGAAGTGATACGAGGTATTGACTCCCTATTATGGCCAAAGTGCCATGAGTCTGAAATGGATTCCATGAATAACAACTATGTTTGGATACTAGTTGTTGTACCGCAAGGCATTGTGCCTATTGGTACTGTTAAACGTCTTCAAGGAAGACATACATGGATGGCAACAAACCAACGTACAAAGCTAGGCTTGTGACGGAAAGGTATCGTTATCAACATTGTGTTAATAACGGTTCAACCTTTTATCTGTTGCCATAGTAAATCCATTTTGATGCTGCTTGTTGATATTGCATATTTCATTTATGAAATGTGTCAGTTGTAGATCAAAATCGTTTTCCTGAAAAGGAAACCTCTTGGAGGATGCTTACAACATCCTGACGATTTTGTATAACCGACAAAAAGGTTTGCGGGTTATTCGATCCATGTTTGGATTGAAGCAAGCATAAGGTTCTTGGAACTGTCGTTTTGAAATAATCATAATGGTTTATGATTTGACTCAAAACGAAATGATTCTTGTGTATATAAGGAGGTTAGTGGGAGAGCACTGACAGTGAAATTCCCATAAAACAAATTGGTGAAAGCTTGGCTTTCATAGAAATTCTCCGTAGAATCTGGGGAGTAGTAACAACCTTTATTCAAGGAATAAAGATCTACTGGAAAGATTTGGAGTTGTTAACACTCTCTGGGAAATTGTACATTTAAAATGTACTTGATTTGATGTCTCATACGCTTTGAGCATATGGAGTCATAATCAGGTCAATCCAAGTGATAGTCACTGGATTGAAGTTAAGAACATCTGTTAGTATCTCAGAGAACTAAAGATGTTGTCTTAAGCTATGAAGAAGGAGAACTTGAAGTGACTGGGATCACTACTGCAAGTTTCCAAACAGTTTAATACTACGGTACTATAAAGTTTGAAAAACGGGACAGTGAGCTGGAAATCTTCCGAGCAAGATACTGTTGCCGAATAAACAACAAATGCGGATTATTGCTGCGGCTGAGGCAGCAATAGAAGCCATTTGGGTCGATAATAAATCTAATTAGATTAGATATAGTTCTGTTAGCAGCTGAGCTAGGCGTCAGCACAAGGCTAAAGAATTAAAGGTCTCATCGACGATCCAGATATATACTTCTATATCATCTGATTCGTTGGATCATACATCGTGGCGATGTGATGATCGTATAAATCGCGTCAGACGATAATCATGCAAATCCGCTGACGAAAACCTTTTCTGAGCAATTTGAGCGAACCGTACATAGTTCGGGTGTGGGACACTTGAGTGACTGGCTATGTGCCAAGTGGGAGATTGTTGGATAATATGACCCATAGCGTCACTATTGTACAGATCATAGTGTTGTTGTACAAATTAACTATGTGACAAGGAAATTGCACTCTCATCATTTGTGATAAGATCACCTTAGATATAAAATGAAGAGAGGTCCAGATG